>BGPR01030488.1:0-10204 GCA_013235015.1 Araneus ventricosus
ATAGAATGACCCCAAACTGAAATTCAACCTTGCGCTGTTAAAAACATCATATTTTTATTTGGAAAAATACCGCTTTTGGCTTTTAGACATTACGAATACAGTGCTTAGTAAAATTTTAAATCTACTCCTTTGTTAATAAAGCAGGGATTTCTAGAGGGTCAATTTTACGTGAAAAGTCCGGTGCGCATTTCTGAATAAATATATTTGTTCACTCTACAATTTAACTGTATCATGTTATCGTTAATGAATAACTCCCGACTCTTAACAGGGTTTGTCACAAATTTCGCTGGTCCTTTTGTTCTATTTAAGCGCGATACAATATTATGACAACGATTACGAATATTCTGTCTAAATTTTGTTTTTCTCCACTGTATGCCATCTTTTTATGAAAACCATTCCGAGTATTCACTTCTTCATTTACAGAATCTCCATTCTCTTCCAATTCCGCCTAATGTTCGCTGAAACTTTCATGAAAAATTCACTTCTAAAACACCTTTAGGTCCATTGTCTTCATTGTGAAAGTCTCGATCTTTATCAGTGTCAACTTCAGCAAGAAGTTTACGTAAACGCTCCATTTCTTTTTCCTATGGAGTCGGCATTGTGAGAAACAAATAAATACTTCAATTCGGTAAGGAAAACAACGAGCTGACAGTATGAGAGAAGTGAAATAACTGGTATGTGGAACAAACGGAAGGACGCGCGGGGTCATTCCATAACCCCAGTAACTGACAAAAGGTGTATTAGGGGACGAAGAATTCCGGAAATATTTTCTAAATACTCAGAATAGGCAGAGGGGGTGACTGACAGGGGTGGCACAGGAGGGGAGACAGGGGGTGTCAGACAAACCCCAAAACAACAAAAAACCGCATCAAACACCCACCCACCCCCATCGAGGAGAAATTTTGTATCCCATCGGTGAAAATATTTGTACGGGTTATTCACCTGTAGTTGATAAATAATAATCTGGCGAATAGTTGAGACCAATTTCATTACACTCGTCCCCCCATAGAGCAGGTCGTGCACCATGTCGGAGAGACCATGCCCCCCTGTCGGGCAAACTCTAGTGCCATTCCTGGTGACTAACTCAGCTACTGATAAGAAAGAAATGAACAGATGGCGAGTTTTCTAGGAATCGGAGTTTTCCGAAAGCCTAGGGTCATAAAATAACCCTCGCGAATCTTCGCGGCTAAAGGAATGCGACTAAAAATGGTTTTCTCTACTCAAGTAAAATTTTATTTTTTTGGATTTCTGAAGCTATAACTGTTCCAGAATCATACTCTCGGTATTCCTACTAATTAGAATTAACTGAAAATCTGTCCTAGTAATAAACATAAAACCGAACGTGTATTTCTCAGTGAAACCTTATGTAGTTGAGAAAAACACATGTAGGGGAAGGTGGTGTACCTTGAACCTATGCCGATTTTAGCGCCATCTGTATAGATGTATAGAAAATGTTATATGTATTTTGTACACTTGCCACCAGAGGTCCCAGTGTACCTGAACTTATTTGTTAAGGTGCTCATTTGAATGAATGAATCCCGAAAAAGGAAATTGACCCATCAAAAGTAATTTTTTTTCCTGTTGAATTTTGTGTTAATAGTTCCTAAACATACATAAATTACTTTACAGTAAAATGCCTAACTTATAAAGCACAGTTTTAGCTATAATAAAATGTGTTAGAAATTATGTTAAGTCTAACCTCAATTTAGTAGTCAGCCATTTTCCATGAAATGGCCAAGTGAGGTACCTTGGACCATGCCCAAGTGGTGTACCTTGGTGCATGACCACTACATGGTCTACCACTTATGTTGTGGAAAAATGTGATGTAATGTGGAAGTTACCACATCCCGTGTTGACTGGAGGATCTGAAAGGCAGCTTCGGAAATTAACATTTGGAAATGACTTGTCTAATTACAATGTTGGTTAAGCCTACTCATAGGAATGAAACTGTTGCTGTAATAATTTTATATTCGGTCTAATCTAAGACCTCATTAAGTAAAAGTGCTCATTAACATTTTTCTGTAGCTAAAATACCAATAAATGTTTATGTTCAAACTATTCGGTAAGAATTTTTAAACCTAGAAATAGCTGGTCCAAGGTACACCATACCCAGGGACGAGGTACACTGCCCATGGTGTACCTTGGTCCTATATGAACTTTTTTAAAATTGTAAATAAGGCACTGAAACACTATTACAATCATGGAAAGTCGCTTCCCAGCAATGCAAGTCTTATGGTTGGGAAGAGAGTTTTACAAGGTGAAGCATGGAGGGACCTCAGCGACTCTTATGGCACGCATGACCTTGGCGACAAATAGATGATTCCCGAAAATGCAACCCTTTTCTCGATATTTCTATTAGGGGCCGAGATCCAGGTTTTTCCTGAAAATTCTATGTGACGTCACAGGGAGAGTATATAAGACCGCGTTTGGATCACGGTAGTGTCTTTTGATCGACTGGTTACTTCGCTTTGAAGCGTGAACGTCTTCGGAGTTCTATCCGCTGTGTGAGCTGGTCAGCTGGTGAGCTGAGCTGTTATTGTCGTTACCAGTTATTTGCTGACTGTTTGTGTTGTTAGATATAAAAGTGCTGAACTGTCATTACCTGTGAATTGTTGTCTATTTACATTGGTAATCTGTGCAAGGACTATTGTTTCCTGTACCTGTGCTACGTGTTTTCCTGCATATTTGTCAATAAACCTTCATTCTCCATTATCCTGCGTGTTGGACTGTTTACACCATGCACCCACAGTAAGAATTTGTGCAACAATACTTTTTAAAAAAATCTACAAAAAATATATGCTGTGTATAAAGGCCTAAAATATGAAAGAAAAATTGATTTGTTACCTTTCTTTTAGTAATTATCCAATTAAAAATTAAAAAGTAAAAATGGGACCTAGGTACACCGCCTTCCCCTACTAGGAAGGAAAACTAGTATTACCAGAACGACGTCCTCTGTCAATGACTCCCCGAATAAGAGAGCTCGTCCCTTACCTCTCTCCAAGAACAAGTTGAGTAAATATTTTATCAGACCTTCTCCGCACTCTCTGACTTTAGCAAGGTAGAGAAATCAGTTTAGTGAAAAGAATATTCTGGCTAACGAGTGAATGACCCCTAATCTAAGCACTCCGGAATGATGAAAGAACTTCGGAACATCTTTCCATAATAAAATTTGTGAAACCATGATTTTAATGGACAAAAAGAAAAATGAAGAAATAAAAGATCTATACTTATAAAAGGCAATGTTTGCGTGTGTTTGTATGTGCAATGTCCAGAAGAATCTATCGCACTTACAGCCATGAAATTTGGCACACAAGTAGACGTAATGATGACTCAAGCCAGAATTTTAACATTTAATCTAGAAAAATTTGTATTTAATGTTTTGTGTCATTTTTGGCACGTTTACGGCTGTAGTATCGTTTCTAATGATTGTTGAAAAACAATCAATGCGCCATCGGATAGAACAAACAATTTTCGTTCTAATGAAGTTTGTTTTGAATTTCCAACATAATTTACTGAATTTTGAGAAATTTTTAAATAATAGTCACTTTTATGGTAATTTTTGATAAGAATTTCTCAAAATTCTCGCATTTGACGTTCCAAGGACTCTATAATTTTCAGCTTATAAGTGGAACGTTCCTGTAGGATTTAAAACAAGAACCAATAAAATATCTTATTCCGTTTTTTTAAATTAATTTTTCCCTGATCAGTTCAAACAGTTTTTTTTGCTACCGGATTTGACAGCGAGAGTTTCTCCGGACGATCTCAGAATGCATTGTTGCTTCCTCGCAGGAGGTGACGCAATATGCTTGCATTACCAGCCTGCATTTATACAATCCGATTCCTTCCGGTGACTTCATTAAATTCGCGTCTTTGTCGAGAGGAAAAACAAACGGAAAATCCATAATGAGTATCTTTTGTTTTCAAAACTTTTTCGAGTCATTGTAGGCATTCTTCCCCCATTTTCAAGAAGTCCTGATTTCATGGGCAAGGCCTTGCGCGGACTGCTAATAATTTATAAGAACATAATTAATTTAATAAAATGTACAGAATCAAATAAATGCAAAATTAATTTGATAGAAAAAGAGTCAAAAGAGAGGAACAGGAAAGTATTTTATGGTTGAAAGAAAATGTATATTTTCTTTTCCAATCTAAGAACCCAGGAATGATGAAAGATCTTCGGAACGTCTTTCGATAATAGAAATTGCGAAATTTTAATTTTCACGGGAGAAACAAATTAGAAAGACCACCGTCAGAGCAGACAATAGAAATCGTTTTTATTTCATAATAAAAAAGTAGAAAGATAATCGCAGAAGGTTCATTACTGGTTGTAAGAAAAGGTATATTTTGAAATTTAGCTATTTTCTCTCCTATTCAGTCCTTAACACATTAACGCCAAAATTAATTTAAAGCATATATTTCAAGAAATTTCTATTAAATACGTTTAAAGCACCAACATTAGTTAGCTGTGAAGTAAAATTAAAATCGGAGGAAAAAATTTAATTTATTTTATTTTTCAATTTTTCAGAAATTTTTTTTTAAAAATCAGCAAAATATCATGATTTTTTTAACATAAATATTAAAGATTTTTAAAATATAGTAAAATATCAAAAAATAAAACCCAATTTATAATTCCTTACATCACCTCAAAAATCAATCAATAGAAAAATCAAAATAATTCAATTTGACTACACTTTTACTTCAAAATCTGGCTAACTAGTGGTATATACCTTCTAAAGGTTTATGTGGAGTTTACGGTATTCACTTACTTCGTTTCTCTTAGGATCGCCAACTCTTTGCCGCCAAGAACGGAGATGAGGGAACATTTGTTTGGATGCGTCTAGATGTTTTTAACGAGTGACAAACACACATGCGCAGAAATTAATCTTTTCATCGGTGTTTAGCTTACCAGGCTATATTGCGCCACGTTTCGATTGGACTGTTTTGCTCAACTTTTCGATGTGATTGGTCGATAAATTGAATAAAACTTCGTTTGGACTTCTTGGGATTGAATATCGTTTCAGTACCGACCATATTATTATGTGTGTTTCATTTCTCAATGATTAAGCGAAGCTACTAATATTCCGCTATGCTGAAAGCGAAGCCGCTGATATTTTTTAAGTCAGAAAATTTGCTCGGTACACGCTTGAAATGCCACATGCGGTGCGTGCGAAAATTCTAGTTTTCGGAATTTAAAAAAAAACTATATTCCTAACATTCAATGAAAAACCGAAGCTACTGGTCTCCTGCTATGCTGAAAGCGAAGCCGCTGACGTTTTTTTAATCGAAAAAAGTTTGACCTGTACACGCTAAAAATGCCTCAAGCATTGCGCGCTCAATCCCTCGTTCTCAGGTGACGCATGCGCAAGAGGGCAATAAAAATCGCATTGCACATCCAAAACAGTATTCTGTAGCCGTTTTCCAAATCGTGTTTGTCATCTATCTCATACTACAGGGTGTCCAACAAAGGACTCCCTGATTTTAAAATTAAATAACTCGGAAACGGAGATAGATAGAAGAATGAAACCAATGGTATGTGTATTTTGAAAGCCATAAAAATCTGATACAGATGTTTGAGAATTAGTTACAAATGTTGCCAGCAGGTGGCGCTGTACTCTGTAGTCATAGCACGGAGTCAGAAAAAAAGCTATAAACAGTCTTTTGCAAGCAATCGTTGTAATCATAACACAATCGATTCAAAATGGGCACAGAGATGGCGCATATCAAGAATGAAATGTTCAGCCACCCTCTGTAGTGTGTCAACGGAAACGGTGGCAGCGAATGGTAATTAAATTTGAAACTTTCCAGAATAGAGTAATTGCGTTGAACTTTTCCACATTTACTGGAACAGATATTGATTGGCCTCCATAACACCCGATCTCACTCCATGTGATAATTTCTTGTAGGGCACAGGGTGACACTGTTTTCCAGACAATCCTGCAACACTGCACGAGCTTGAAAAGTTGATCTGTGGTGCATGTGCTGCATTTCATATGGAACACTGCAGAGGGTGGTTGAAAATTTCATTCTTGGTATGCGCCATATCTGTGCTGCGAAAGGTGCAGATTTTGAATTGATTGTGATGGCATTGCAACGACTGCTTGCAAAGAACTGTTTATAGCCTTTTTCCTGACTTCGTGCTACGACTACAGCTTACAGGGCCATCTGCTGGCAACATTTGTAATATTTCTGAAACTTCGGTATTAGATTTTTATGGCTTTCAAAATAAACATACCATTGGTTCCATTCTTCTATCGATCTCCGCTACCGAGATATTTAGTTTTAAAATCAGGAAGACCTTTGTTGGACACCCTGTATATACCTGAAAGGTCCGGACCTTGCATGATATTCCTCATGCAACTATTCTCCTGTTTTCAGTATAGCTGCTAGGTGGTTTTGGTAAACTTCCACTTACTATCTATTCAAACATTTCATAAAGATTCACGAGGGCCAAAAAGAAACCAGCAAATTTAAATCTGTCTTTACAAATTATCCAGTCTCATATGTCGAATTAAATCTTTTCGAAATTACGTTGGTGAAAACAGACACTAAAATAAAAACTTTCAGAGAAGATTGAGGACAACAGTTTATATATATATATATTTAAGAACTCCTCGTAGATCTTCTTTCTAAAATTTTTGATGTTTGAAAAATAATATTTTAATGCAAGGATATTTTAAGTTCGAAACGAACATGATTTTATGCAAATTCTATCATCCACTATTAAAACTTCGCAGGTATACAGAGTGTCCACACTTATCGTGGTCCAATAGCTAATTTCTAAACCGTTAGCGATAGACATATAATTCCAATTGGGAAAATGCTTTAAATAAAGGGAAGAGTTATATTTTATGGTTTTTGAGACACTAAATATATTTCTAAAAAATAACGAATTCTAACTTCTTATACGGTTCTCCGGTCTTAACAGTCATATTTTGTAAAATATTCTTGGCAAGTTAACATTTTATACAAAAAAAGTCCCACTCTTCAGCGACTAAAACTGAATGAGTTATGAAGCTTTGACTATCATGATTTTTAACCAATCAGAGGCCTCGTCGAGCAACTGTTGCGCATTGATTGGTGAACCGACTGCAAGACGGCTATTGAAATGGTGTAAAGTGGTCTAGGTCAGCGATATTCAAAACTACATAACTTGGAGGGTTTTAGTCTCAAAAGAGTGGAACTTTTTTGTTTAAAATATTAGAGTATCAAAAACATTTTACTAAATATGTTTGATAAGACCGGAGGACTGTATAAAAAGTTAGATTTTTTAACTTTTTCACGAATATATTTATTCACTCAAAAAACATATATTATAATTTTTTCCTTCATTTAAAGCTTTTTTCTAATTGGAACTATATGTCTATCTCTAACGGTTTCGAAATTAGCTATTGGACAGCGATAAGTGTGGACAAGTTGTATAATAAGAAAATATATAAGAGGCTTTATAATTAACTGCTTGAAAATTATAAAAATAAGTTTTTCTTTAAAATTATATGAAATAACATGGGTGTAACAGCGTTTTAAAAATCTAAACATATTTTTAAGTTTAACAAACAAAAATAATTCAATGTATTATAAGATATCAATAAAAATAATAAAAAATATTTTTGTTAAATTATACTTTTATTAATACACTAAAATACAGAAAATGTTTTGTAACAAAATTATAGATGTCATAACAAAATCGAAAATCCTCATGGCGCTGACAGAAACAATAGGAACAAATATGAATTATAATCATATTTATATTTTATTTTTTAAGGGATGTTTAGTAAGTTTCTTACTTATGATTTTTACTGGGGAATCACTTATGATATTCAGCGACTAAAGCTTTTACAATTTTCTTTGACATCCGTAATTTTTACACAAATATAGTACTTTAATAACAGCGTATTTTTTAAATCTTAATTTTTTTTAGTTTAATTGCTTTTTACAATTAAGTTTTTAATATATTTCATAATTTATTGTTCTAATATTAAAACTTCTTACTAATATTCTCTCAAATTCTTCACCAAACACCGCCACTCATATGAAATTCAAATTTAGCTGAAATTAACTGCTATTTAAGTTATGAAATTATTAAAACATTATATTGCTATTTGGAATAACTAACTCTACAAAACCTCAGGACTGCAGTACATCGAGAAGCGCAGATTCGAATCATAAATTCCATTTTTATAAACATGAAATAAATTTAATAAAATTGTCTGAAAATTCGTCTACTAAAACGTCAAAACATGTCTTTTAATAAAGGATTGCTTTGCGATTCCGAATTTGATAACACAGAGCCCCATGAAGGAAATTTTTAACTTAAAAAAAGAAGATATCTTTATTTTTTAAAAAAAACTTTGGGTAACCTGGAGTATACGGCACCCACCGGTTTCTCGCCAATTTTTCTTGGTGCAATTTCATATGCCGTCGCCAAATACTGTTTTGGATGTGCAGTCCGCTTTTTATTGCTCTCTTGCGCATGCGTGAACTGAAAAGGAAAGATTGAGCACGCAATGCCTGCGGCATTTCAAGTGTGTACCGGGCAAATTCTTTTTACTTAAATAAACATCAGCGGCTTCGCTTTCAGCATAGCAGGAAACTAGTAGCTACGTTTTTTTATTGAATTTTAAGAATCTAGGTTCTTAAAAAAATCCGACAGCGAGAATTTCCGCACGCAATGCCTGGTGCATTTCAAACGTGAACCGGGCAAATTTTTTTTAACTTAACAGAATATCAGCGGCTTCGCTTTCAGCATAGCAGGAAACTAGTAGCTACGTTTTTTTATTGAATTTTAGGAATCTAGGTTCTTAAAAAATTCCGACAACAATAATTTCCGCACGCAATGCCTGGGGCATTTAAAGCGTGAACCGGGCAAATTCTTTTTAACTTAACAGAATATCAGCGGCTTCGCTTTCAGCATAGCAGGAAACTAGTAGCTACGTTTTTTTATTGAATTTTAGGAATCTAGGTTCTTAAAAAACTCCGACAACAATAATTTCCGCACGCAATGCCTGGTGCATTTCAAGCGTGAACCGGGCAAATTTTTTTTAACTTAACAAAATATCAACGGCTTCGCTTTCAGCATAGCGGAATACTCGTAGCTTCGCTTATTCATTGAGAAACGAAATACACAGAGTAACATACACAGTTCTGAACTGATATTCAAACCGAAGAATTCCAAAGGAAGTTTTATTCAAATTCGAATGAATCGACCAATCATATCGATGAGATTAAGAAAACAGTCCAATCGAAATGTGGCTCAAAACACCGATGTAAAGATAAATTTCCACGCATGTGCACATATCGCTCGTTAAAAACATCATTGCGCAACCAAAACAAATGTTCTCTTATTTCCGTTCTTGGCGACAAAGATTTGGCGATCCTATGAGGAACAAAGTAAGTGTGAACCGTAGAGACCAGATTAACCAAAACTTTTCATCACGTAATTAATTGCTTCTTTAATTTCTAAAATTTAGTTATATTCACTATCGGACATTTTTTTATCATTTAGTTTCCTGTATTAATTATAAATTTTTATTATACGAATATTATAATGACTTATAATGTTTTTTTTTTATAATATAGTAACTACATTCTGTTTTGAGTTCTCTTTATTATAAGGAACTTTATTTGAAACAAGTTAATTCATGCTAAAAAAGTCTGTTCAATGAAATAATATTTCAAGCTGCCTCACATCTCTCTACCAATATGCACATTTACAATTTAGAGATAAGATTGTACTTGCATGAATTCATCCGACAATACATGTCCCATATAACGCAATTTCCTTTTACGCGGAACGTTGTTCCGGACTCAGCTGAATTTCGTTCCTCGAATTGATCTTCAAAAACACATGGAAACAAAGAACTCTGGTTACTTCGCCGAAACATTCTATTAAGTTTCGTAGCTGGGCATGAACTACCAATTACAAGAATTGGAGTCTCGAGGTGGATCAGGAATCTAGAAAGTTCTATCCGTTTCTTTGATTCGAATAAGCCCTCTTTTTGTGGCGTGCTCTTGTTCAGTCTGGTGCATCCACTCCGAAACAAAAACACACGAATCCCAAAGGGTTTTCGGTTCGGTAGTTTCGTGTAACAAGACAGACCACTTTGTCATTTCAACCCTCTTATCTTTTGCCTTTGTTGGCAAGAGATATGGTTATATTTTCTTTTGATCATTACTGGAAAACGTTTTTATGTCGTTGTTTGCTCAG
>BGPR01030490.1:0-18633 GCA_013235015.1 Araneus ventricosus
GGTCATAAAATTTGGCTACTGATTTGAGAAGCAGGCGTTTAGTAGCAGGTTTCAATAAGTTCTGGCTATTGTCTTTGACACTCATTTGAAATGTGTCTTCGTCAGTGTTCCTCTTTACACCCAGAACCCTCTGTAACTGCTTTGAATTCCACATTCCTCTAAATCGTTCTGAATTAGTTGCCTACTTGGCCAAGGGAAGGCTAATCAATGCTATTAAATTCTTCACCTCAGAATAGAGAGCTGAAGCCTCATCTTCTGTACATACTCCCATAATAAAATCATCTATGAAAATGTTACCTTCAAGTTGTTTAGCTGCCAAGGGGTAAGTGTCAGAGTTCTTACTTACTAATTCTGGCTGAGACTTGCTGATAAAAGAAAAGGACTGAGGCTCAAACCAAATGGTAAACGTGAAAATCTATAAATGAGGATATCATTCAAAAGGTGTGTTTTTTCATCCGCATTCTTTTCAATCCTAAACCACAAAAATCTTGTCGCATCTCGGTCTTCTTCTCTCAAGGTCAGCTGTTGAAAGACTTGACTACCATTACAAATTATTGCTTGTTTATGTAGTCTAAAACATAATAATGTGGCTAAAATTTCAGGCAATAGATTTGGCCCTTTCTCAAGAACTTCATCCAAAGATGGGTGTCCTGGTGAGTGGGAAGATACATCAAACACTGTACGATATTTCACATTTTGATTTTTCTGCTGCTTAACAACATGATGTAGTAGATAAAATGTTCTGGATTTATTAACTGGTGTTTCTGGAGCGAACTCCACTTGATTCTTATCAATGTAATCTTGCATTAGTTCCATATAAATGTTTTGAAAATCCGTGTTTTTAAACTTCTGTAAGCTCTTCAAACGTTGTAAAGAAACATAATTATCTGATCAGAGAGTCCTGTTCTTTTTCCATGGCAATTTAACGACACATCTGCCACCCATCACCGTGTAAGAGTCGTGAAACTGTTTCAAAATTTCTCTGCTAAGCGCGTAGACATCTCTTTTTCTTGATTTGCTTCAATTCCAAGAGTCTCCAGGTCCCAAAATGCGCGTGCATCTTCATTTTCCTTTTGAAGGATTACTTTGTCCGTGCAGATGTTGTGAACAGCAGATGTTTTATCAAACTTTATGTTGGTCATCGATCTAGAACCACCATGAGCGGTTCTTCGCCGTTTTCTCGCGGCGGCCATTTTCCTCAGTGGCCGTATCCAAACCACAACCGGCCACACGTGCGTTTGTTTCTGACGCGAGCTGTCATTTGTTTCTGCTTTCTAGTGAAACAGCGTGGCGAATTCAAACAGTTGTTTATGTGAAACTTTTGATACATTAGAAGTGTATAAATAAAAGATTTATTCCATTTATCTCGTAATTGAAAACGAAACAGAAGTGTTTATAATTTCATTAGAGTTTGGTTTTTTTTTTTCCTGACATTCTTCCTCTTCAACTAAAAAAAAAATCAAAGATAAATTATAGGTTCTTAAATATTTCCTTAAAGTAAGAAGGTAATCGAAAGAATTCCTACTTTAATTTGAACCATATTAATTCCTTTTACCACCAACGCAATTTTTTTCGAATTGAGACACAATTAGTAACAAATGTGCCGTGTAGCTGTCAAGAAAGTTAGTTTCATTATCTTGCGTTTAAAAAAATTTTAAAATCAATTTTTTAACAAAATGGTAAAAAAAAAGCAACAAAATTTGTTTTAGTACATTCCAAATACTCATATACAAAGTTTGACAGGGGTGTTGATACTCATGAGTCAACTGTAAGAAAAAAGATTGACAGCACATACCTGCAGATAAATTTAAAACATGAAAAAATTGCTAAGAATAGTGTTTTGAAATTTAAGTGGTACTTAATTTTAATTTAACTACGTTTGAGTACATAGCCCTTGTAAACCAAATAAAAGTACAAAAATTAAATAACCCTGAAAATGCCGGGAAAATTTGGAGGCCTGATGCATCGAGATATAAAAGGGTGGAGGGAGCACGCTAATGTTAAATGTCGGCGATAGCTGAAACACAAACGTACCACATGACGCCGGTATAAAAGTTGCCATTCTTGGCGACAGTCGTAATGTAAACATAGGCAAACGAAACAGTAGGAAAATAATTAAAAAATCGAAGGATATGCAATCTTGTCAATATTTGATTAGATTTAGTTGTCACAAATTAAATTGAAGGTTCGATTAATTTGAATCTTTTTAAAAAACAATGATGCGAGAAATAATAAGAGAGGCTAAATTGTTACAGATACGCAATTTTAATAGAATTGAAAACATACAGTGGCGAATCCAAGACAAGTCAGAATTCTTGATTTTATTTAAAATCACTATAACTGTTTGTTCTTAATTTCTATTTAAAAAAAAAAAAACGTGACTATTGCTTTCTGGCTTGGCAGGTTCGAAAATTTTCCTACTTTTCTAGTCATTCCACTTGCAGTTGTAGCGGTCGAAGACATTTTTGGCTAGTTATTTCATTGTATTTTTTATTTAAATTATTGAAAGCATTTTATTGTTTTCTTATGATCAGGTGAGTCAAGTATGTAAAGTGTTTTGGTTTACATAAGCTATGAGGTTTGACATTCGTCACAGAAATAGAAAATTTTTATAACCTCAGCCACCTCCACCCCCAAATCCTGGATTCGCCACTGAGAACATGAAATGAGCTTGTGCATTTCATTTAAAAATGTATGTGCTGGCTTACGTATTTAGATTACGTTACATCTTCCAAGATTTTGGATGATAAAGGAAAACGTCTTCCATAAGGAAAATAGCAATTTAAGAATTTTACTGTAACTATTTTTTTATTTGTAATGTTTTCGTTTCAAATTTTAAAAAATTATGTTAATATTGCTTTGAAATTCAAATATGCCATCAGTTCACTATTCCAAATTATGGACAGTGGCATTGGATTTTTCAAAGTGCAAGAGCTACAAAAGGACTGTTGCTGAGTAATATAGTTATAAAATCTGGACCACCGAGTCCATTTATAAAATACTCATCTAAAGATATTAAAAATGTTCATTCGGCACTTTCATATTAATGATGCATTCTAATTTACATTGACAATAGGCTAATTTGCTATTAATCAAACTTTTTTCTTAAGTAAATTAGAAGTATGAATGCAAGTATACATAATTGTGTGCACAAAAAGGCTAATTAAAGAGTACAAATACAAGGAAAAATATCTTTATTAACATAAACTGATGAGCAAATAATAAAGCAGTGCTTTGGGTGCTGGATTTTCAAGGTTGCAGATACTGTGACACCCTTATGAGGCAGAGGGATTGCTTCACAACTTTGTTATTTCACAGTTTTGTAGTTACTTCATACAATGTATAAAATATAGTCAAACAATTATAATCATAATGCAACAATAACAGTACAATTTCAATAGATCCAAATTAAAAATAATAAACCGTAATCATTTAAATAGCTTAGTACCAAATTTATTATAATTTCTTTTGTAAGCAGTAAAAATGATTGGGTGCCAAATAATCTGCAAACGTGTGGGAGGTGGAAAAACAACAAATATGCAACAATATGAGCTCAATAAAAGCTAAAACATTATGGTCCTTTGACCCCACTCCCATGCCACAGTGATTGTAAGATTTCAGATGCTATCAATCGATTATAATGTAAATAGTTAAAAAAAAAATACTAAAAGCCATAGGGGAAAATAAATTCAGCCAAAAAGTGTTTGCAGGTTAAATCAACAACCTCAAGTTTTAAAATATTCAGGAGGAAACTTAAGGTTTGAAAAAATGTGTTTCTCAACTGGTCATTCCTTGCCATAGATCTAAAAAATAAGTTCTGGTGCCACTGGAAACATTCAAACTTAAGTTTAAATTTTTAGAAAAAAATATTTTAATGACCCTTGAACAAAGTACTTTTTAAATTCAAGCTTCTTGTTTTGTTTGCTTGGAGTTTTTCTGTCTCTGTCTTTCCAGCATGACATAACCTTAATTTAAAATATTCAAAAAGCACGGCTTTAATTAAAAAAATCCTATGGTTGTCCTGAGGAGCATGGTCAACCGAATGTTTAATTAATGAAGGGAAAATATCCATTCCTTTTGACATTATGTCGTTTAGTGTATATAAAATTAAGCGATGCATAACATTGCGAACCGTTAATTTTCCTGCTGCATTAAATATTCTAAAAACTTTCTCTCCTAATTTACATAAATTTGTTATATCATCAGAGGGCAAATTCAACCCTCCGCGATTTTTAATTAGAAGTAAGTTGCTTGGTGATTTAGATTTCTCTACAACTGCAGAAATACAATCCACACAACGCAGTGATGTTTTTAATTTTTTAACAACAAAACCAGCAACGTAACCTATTACATCTTGCGAATATTGAGATTGGTGCCGAAAAGCATTAACACAATAATTGTGATCTTGCACCAAAGATTCGACAGCTGGCCATTGGTCTATGTCATCCCTCTGAGCATCACTATCATTGATGCTCTTCAAGTATGTATTTTTGGAGGCACTGACATTTAGGATGTTCGTGTCATCCAATATTGTGCAGTTAGCACTATCTGAAGTCATTATTTGATGATGAGCCAAAAGTCTAACATAGGCAGCCTTGAACTGCTTGGCCGTTGGATTGTTGTTGTGTCCCCCGTGTGAACGGATGGCACTGAAAAACAACTCCAAATGATCTTGTGACAACTTGTAAGTTAATAAAAACTTCAAGTCGCCACCTTCACATAAGGAAAGAAAAAGTAATTTAATACTTTTTAAAGTAACCAAAAATCCTAAAAATCCCGTTTTTCTTTGACTCGTCAAAAGCAGCTCCCCATTAGAAGATGTTTTTAAACCTCTTATGTATGCTTCCGTCTCATCTAGAAGTTGAAAGAATTTAGTTTTATTTTTTTCCATGAAAGGAGATTTGTAGCCTTTCCCCAAAAAATTCCTACTATTCAACACATCAAATAAATCATTAAACTTTTTCAGAAAAAGAATCGTGGCCTCACAACCTTCAAATTTTGGATGCTTTAAATGATGTAAGGCATACTCCAAGGCATCTGCAACACTACGACTCAAAACTTGAGCCGCAAGTTTAACTTTCATTTTTTCTCTATACCATTGTACATGGCGCAATCTCAGTTTTGTTGCAGCATGCAACCCCTCTTCCCTTTGAAGTTTTTCCAACTCGGTGATATATTTCCAGTTGACTAAATTTTTCCAATCATGAAGTGATCCCTTTGAGGCGAGACAATTTCTGACGAGCTTTAACATGTGACATGCATCAAAAATCACATAAATCGGATTGCGTGTCACAGGATGAGGGAAAAAATTCACCAGATTATTTACAGCTATATTGGCACCCAATTCATTTGCAGCAGCTATATTGGAACTAGTGCCATCAAACGTCAAGGAAACAACATCTACACCCGTATCATGGATATAACGCAGGGCTTCATTTATTAAATTGGCCCTTTCAGGTGCCGATAAACCATTTATCAAAAAATAACCAACAGGCACCTTCCAATTTGAATTGAGTGCATTTACCATGAAAACGAGTGCTTCCTTGGCGATTAGTAACTCATCATCATCCAGATCAGTACCCAGATCTATATATCCTGAAAATTTTGTCCTGTCCCATTCTACATGCTTTTTAATGGCTATTTCATTAACCATTAAAGCACATTGAATCGTCGTACTTTTCTTTTCAGCTTCTTCAGCTTTCACTTTTAAAGATGAAAAGGCTTCACCCGTAAAACCAGGTGAACCATTAATGGATTGGTACCACTTACGTAAAGTGGTTGGATGCGGCAAGTTACATTCAAAAGTTTTCCTCACATAATTATATGCCTTTGTAGAATAAAAATTCAATGTTAAAGCAAAAGCTTTTAGTTCAGGTGGATATTTTTCTTTTGAATTAGGCATATCTAATCTGTTGATGAACTCTACTGCAGCTCCAGGTAAAGAAAGCTATAAAAAAAAGCAGACATTTAAAAAAAATACAAAATGCAACTGCAAATAACTTGAAATCTAAATTCCTGAAGTCACATTTCAGTCAGTATTTTTACTCAGACAAAAGTTTAATAGAAACTTAACTATGGAATATTTTGATATTTGATAAGATGAAGAGTATGCTGTAACGAAATGATCGAAAGCGACAATTGTTCGCATGGTTACATGGGAAATTAGGATCACATGGACATTAGTTAGTACTCTGGTATCAGAATTAGTTAATCTGACCTTCTAATTAAGATAGTTAGATTTGTCTATGCTTTATATTTACAAATAAGTATAAAGAAAATATGTTACAAAATTAAAAAGCTTACTTTCAATACTGTCGAAGCATCATCTGAAATCATTTTCTTCTCTTTCAACTCACTCAACATGCCGTTGAGAGATGCTACACGTTTCTTTAGGCGCTTATTTCTTGCCTTAACTTGCGGATGGTCTGCTTGCAATTCAAAACTTCAACTTTCGAAATCTGCAGCAATTTTTGTGCTTTTGTTGGAGAGTTGACATCATTCTCATCAAAATCCCCAAGGTAGTGCAGTCGTTTTTTCTCACTCTTTGCCATGGTAGATGAGTCTATAAATTTAAAGTAAATACATAACTCTCCTGGTATCAAGATGCTCAATTTTAAAACTCGATAGCAAAAAAAAAAAATTAAACAAGTTAAGGCAATTTATTAATGCTTTATTATAATGAATTGAACTTTTTGATGGTTTAAATAAAGCAGAATTAATAAACTATTTTTTAAAGAATTAAACTTACAAGCATTATGTCAAAGAAAACACAAAAAAGTAAGTATATAATTTTTTAAATTCTGTTTACCTTCATGCAAACTTTCATCGAGAGATATTCTTCGCTTCACAGGAGACTTCCTTGGATTAGGCATCTTTGTTGTTTCCCCTTTAGAACTTTCACCAAAGTCAAATATGGAAGGACCCAGATAGCAATTTTAGTTTGCAGCAAGCTTGCCACAAATTTGTCATGACAAGAGTGCAAGTTTGCCACAAATTTGTCATGACAAGAGTGCAAGCTTGCAGTAAGCTTGCAGCAAGTTAACGAAAGCTCCGAAGTCACCATGAAACGAACTTGCAGCAAACTTGCCGTGCACACTTATTGCAAGTTAAAGCAAAAAGAGAGTACGAAACACAACCCGGGATAGAACTCGCGACCTCCTGGTTCCGAAGCGGAGACGCAAACCATTGAGCCAGTCGAACGCTGAGAGGAGAAGATAGATTTCGCTAATACATCGTTCTATTCGATTCGTATATGATTTATTTTTAACTATTTTCTGGATTTCATTAATTTTTTGAGTTGAGAATATGATTTGAAGTCAAAGAGAGAGCGATTTTCGCTAATAACTACGTTTTGCTAGTAGAATAAATTATGAAATTAGAGTTCAAAAGTAATTACTTTAAAATGGGACAAAATGTCTAGTTATTATTGTTCAACAAACACTGACTGTTTTTTAGATTTAATTTTGTTTATAAACGTTAAAATTTCAACATTAAGAAAAAGGCGATATAGTTTTCTTTAAAGTGAGAGTGATATATTTAGTAAAAAGATGGAAAATGTTTCAAAAAATTTTTTTATAAAAAAGTTATCTTTTTCACAAATTATCATTGATTTATTGAATTAATAAAAAATAATTACGGTCTAGGAGATGCTATTAAAAATCGGATGTTTTTTAAAACAGAGACAAAGATAATTATCTCTTATTGTGCTATCTTTGCAGGAAGCTTGCTTTGCAAAATTGCAGCAAGTTTGATTTGCAAAGAGGTGGCGCTATTTGTCACATCGAACTTGCTACAAGTTCGATTCAAGTTTGACGCGTCAAATTTTGCCATGACAAGTCAAAATCAAACTTGCTGCAAACTTACGTGCTATCTGGGGAACTGCATCAGGTTTAAGCCATGTCCCTCCAAACTTAGTTGAGTCAAAAGAACCGGGCGTAAAATGCTTGGAACAAATTTTTGAATGTTGAGTTGCTTTAAAGTTGACTCTTTTGATCTTAACTTCCCACAACTTTCGTCTTTCAGGATCTTTTGGAAAACTGAAACGAGATATCCAATACATTACATTCAAAATAATTACTAACATATTATAATCTAAATGGTAAATGGGTCATCCAAAAATGATATCACGCTTGGAGAAGGGGTTCATAAAGCTGTGACAAGGTTACGGGAATGGGTTACAAGAAGTGTGATATCATCGCATTGTCATCGACAACAAGTCTATGCCAAGTTTCAGCTCGATTGGATGACGGCAAGCGAGTTAATTTGCCTTCTGCAGATCTTCCCGCCACACATGAACAAACAAAATTGAAGTTAATATAAAGGATTTAAAAACTAATTATTCAATGAAATTGGGTTATAGCAAAGCCATTAAAAATTTACCAAATAGCATCTTGCAGTTACAAAATGAAGCAATTATAATTAAAATGTACCTATTCTTAGTTTTAGCAAGAAAACAATTAGCAAAAAACTAAGTATTAAATTTAAGCAAAATGGGATTAATGCAATAATAACTTGTTTTTATATATATAATTAACAGATAACAACTTCTCACAATATAATTTGAGAATACTGAAATATTCAAGCTGATCATTTGTAAAGTTTCCAACAAAATTAACCAATAGCCGAAGGTACAATTTTCACCTGTGATTCTACAAAACTTGCGCGTTTTGACATTTATGTACACTTTAATTTATTTTGTGGCCCTTTATTTTAACAATATTTAATAAAAGGTATAATAAACCCTCGTTTAACTCATTTTCAAATGTATTCGAACTGATGTCACATCGTCTTTAAACACTGGCACTTTAAAAACGAAAGCACTCAGACAAACACATAAACAAATACAGTAATGTAAAAATGACTTGACTTGAATTTGTGTTACGGGATTTGAAGCAACAAAGGCTATTATCCCCTACTTCCAATTAGAAGCAGTGCTAATCATGTAAAAATGAATTTTACATAGCGAAATTGCTTTGATGGCAAACACGGACGAAAAAACGTGCCAAGGCGTTGTAATATATCGGCAAGTGCAAATCATTTCGTTCAAGCAAATAACTCTCCAATTACATTATATGGAGACAATATGTGGCATGTAACGACATTATTAATGAAATATAAAATATATATAATAATTTTTTAAGAAAAATAAATTGCCTGGACTATAGCAATTTACTTTTAACCAGTAAAATTATACAGTACGTCACATTACAAAATTGTTCAAAAACCGATCAAAACAAAATAATTCAGAAAAAATTGTATTAAGTTCTTACCTGTGGAATGTTACAGGTCCTCCTTTCTTAAAAAGCTCCTTGCAATTGAAAGCACAGCAATATACTACCATTATGACGAGCTAAACAAAACACACAGCGTTCAATCTAACATCCACCATTGAAATAGCATGGTTGAGGAGGTGCTGAGTAGGGAAAACTGCGTTTAGGCGTCCCAATGTCACGTGACTAGGTGTTGGTTTCATCCAAAGGTTGCCGTTGCTCGCTCCACCCTTTTATATCTCGATGGCCTGATGCCCCCGAAAATTGCGGGGACCCCTAAATAGTTGCCTACTTGATAATCCGACCCTGGAACACACGAAAATACCAACGGAAACCACCATAAGCAGCAAAGCGATTATTTCTCGCGCCTGAAAAATAGACCCGAGCACATCGTTTTGCAGCAGCTACGAGAATGCACCCAGAAAAAGGGAGAAAACGGCTCGAAGGTCACGCGTGTGGCCACCTCTGCGCTTCAGTATTTAATCTATAATTCTTGCGCGGTTGACCTTCAAGTAGCTGCTGCAGGTAAACACTCGTGTGGCCGTAGACTTATAATCCACCCAAATACGGAAGGCATCAAAACTAGACTCTCAGTCAGTTTCTGAGGAGGTTTAACAGTCATCACTGTCCAGTAAAAGTCAGCTCCAATCAAAACTTCAATTCGCAAATTATCTTTTTTTTTTCATACGGATTAGCAAGTTTCAGTTTCTTTTGCCGAGCAAAAAGAGTGATATCCGTTGGAACAGTTTGATGAGATGCATACGTATTAGAGCTCTCAAATGCACTTAAGCTAACACTCGATTTGTTCCAAGTACTGGACAATTCCAACTGAACTCTTCTTCGAGGTTGCGTTTCACTTGAATGAGGCTCAAATCCTCGAGCCTCTAAGTTGTCAGTGCTGATCACTTTCAAATTCAAAATACCCATTAGACGAGTCGAAACAAAACTAGCCTCACAACCGCCATCAAGAATACAGAATATTAATTTGGTGATTCTTGCGAGACCGGTAATAAACACCTTTGCGGTTTGTAAATGAGTAACATTTGATGCAAAAATGTTTACTTGATTTGCAGTTGTCAAAGGAATAAGGTCATCGTTGGAATTTTTATAAATTGAAACATGCTGTTTCCTTTTGCACTTGATACAGAAGGCCTTATCCTTTCTAGGACAACTTTCTAGAAGCTTCTTATCTCGTTTCACAATATGGATGATGAATGTGCAGTCATGATTCATGAAGCATTTTTAATTCCAATAAAGGGGTGCATATTTAGCTCAAATGGAAATATTTTCTTATAAATTTCTTTTTTGAGAATAAAGAAAAAAGGAATTTATGAACAATAATTAAATAGTTGCTTAAAGAAAAGTTAAATTTCTTCAACTTATAAACACGCTTTGATATTTTTAAAAAAATTCACTTGAAGTACTTATAACAAAGAATGCAAGCTTAAAGTAAATCTATACTTCGAGTTATTTAATTACATTAACGTCCTTTTCAGATGCAAAAAATTTGCTATTATGGAATGGAATAGAACTCGTAAATTTCAACCTCGGTCAGATGACGATTACAACACCTGAGCTCCACCCTCTCACCAAGCTTCTGCATCACACCAGCTGGAGGACGTTCGACACTCGACGGAAGAATTAGCGTGCACCAGGCCCACACACTGGGCGGATCTTCAGTGAAAGTCGGTTCCGAGCCTGGAACCCTCCGGTCCCTACCCAAATAGCACGTACGTTTGCAGCAAGTTTGATTTTTACTTGATATTATCTTGTCATGGCAAACTTGAAGCGAAACTCCTGCAACTAACAATGCAGAATCCGTCAACCCTCCTTGCATAACAAGTTTGCGACAAGTTCGCCACGGCGATGATAGACAACTAGCGCCACCCCTCCTTGCAATGCAAGTTTGCTGTGAATGTGCATGACAAATTCATAGCACGTTTGCAAAACAAGCTTGCTGCAAAGATGATAGCACAATAAGAGATAATCTTTGTTTCTGTTTTTAAAAAACATCCGATTTTTAATAGCATCTCCTAAACCGTCCTTCTTTTTATTAATTCAATTAATCAATGACAATTTGTGAAAAAACTAACTTTTTTTATAAAAAAAATTTTGAAACATTTTCCATCTTTGTACTAAATATAGAACTCGCACTTTAAAGAAAACTATATCGCTTTTTTCTTAAAATGTTGAAATTTTAACGTTTATAAACAAAATTAAACCTAAAAAACAGTCAATGTTTGTTGAAAAATAATAACTTCATTTTGTCCCATTTTAAAAGTAATTACTTTTGAACCCTAATTTCATAATTTATTCTACTAGCAAAACGTAGTTATTAGCGAAAATCGCTCTCTCTTTGATTACAAATCATACTCTCAACACAAAATATAAAAAATTAATGAAATCAAGAAACGAGTTTCAAATAAATCGTATGCGCGATCTATTAGCACAATCTATCTTCTCCTCACGTGGTCTAGCTGGCCGAGTGGTTCAGAGCGTCATCTTAGGAAGCGGGAGGTCGCGAGTTCTAATCCGAAGTTGTGTGCGTACTGTGTTTTTGCTATAGTTTGCAATGAGTTTGACGTGACAAGCTTGCTGCAAGTTCATCGCGTGGTGACTTCGAAACTGACGTTAACGTGCTGCAAACTTGTTTCAAGTTTGCACTCTTGTCATGTCAAATATGTTGCAAGCTTGCAGATTTGCAGAGCAAGATTGCTGCAAACTAAAATTGCTATCTGGGTATGCACTATACATTTATCACACCTTTCAAAATCTGCACATACCTTATAATCCGAGTTTAACAGCAAGAGAAGAATGAAGATGCGTGAAGTCCCAACCGCAGTCATAATAGAAATTGCAGATCCCATTTAGATAGGCTTCGAAACGATTACGATCAAGCAGGGTACCAAAGGCGAAAAGCTGAAAAACAAATCCATCAGTAGATTTCGGTCTCGTTCGATTAACTTCATATTTAACATTAACGTTTTGCATTAACTACACAAGCAGAAATTCGTGTGGTCAAGGACTGACCAGTCGATACCCGGGACAAGCTACGAAGGGTACCAAAGGCGGCTAGTTCAAAAACGCATCTGTTGTTTTCTCTTTCCTCTTTAAAATTTGCTTGCTGTACAATAATCATTTTCAAGTTTGCAATTCTTAAATATAGTTTCGGATTAACTGTGGTTTTTCTACAGTTGAAATGTCATTATCGCGAAGAAAAATAAGTGGGAAAATCAATAATATGTATTTTTTGTTTTGATTTTATTTTCAAAACTTTTTCGTGTCATTGTGGGCGTTTTTCTGTTGGCCAGCTGGTTCAGTTGCATTGTTGCTCATGGGACTATGGATGCGGCCATTTTGAAGGTGGTTAAATCTCCATCGACGGTTAAAACCAAATGGTCGGGGACGAAACCGAAAGCAATTTTAAGAGTTAATTGATATATTTTCAATATCAGTAAGGAAAAAGTGCACTTTATTTCTTTTTTGTTTATTTATTTTATATTAAATTTAAACAGAATCTTGGTGCGTAATATCAATCTAATCAAATTAATTAAAATAAAATTGAATTAATTGACAAAATCTTCGATAAGACCTTCTTTATGTCTCATAGTGTTTTATTTGTCGGCAATGGTTGGATTTATCTTGATATAAATAAAATATGTATGTATGTTCCACCTGTATCCTCCTTAACACAGCTTATTGATTTCAACCCTAACTTTGCGCACTTTTTTTATTTGAGACTAGCCATCTCACGACGACCAGCCTGGTTCACCAATCTTACAATAATAATATATTTAAGGACGACCTAAAGTAATTTCATCTCTGTTGAAATTATTAATACTCAAAAATCCATTTTCGACTCTAGCAAAACAAAATATACATGCTATGATAATTACTACTCTCTGTATAAAAATTATACACCCATGCATAAAAAAGCAAGCACCTATAAAACATGTATACATACATGTTAAGCATATCTCTGCGAATTAAAGAGCATGAAAAGTAAACTTCAATCACATAGGATTTCTTGCCACACCACTTTGTATCAGTAAGGGTTTCAGCTTCCCAGCATATCCTTAAATTTCACATATCTGTAAACTCTGATGCTGGTTTTTCCTTTTATTTGTTTTTTTAAGGGTGATTGATGAGTGTCAAATGTATTTATTTCTCATTGTTACAAAAATTTTATACAAATAAACGACATAAAATTTAACTGGTAAACATTAAGGAAGCTGGATTGTAGAGCACCAGGATTGTCAAGCTACAGTTATTTCTTACTTTCAGTTTGTTTACTTGCGCTGTCAGTTGTATCCTCGAACTGGACTCACTCCCCACACTGGTCAACTTCCAGTGGTATGATAATGAATAGGACGAGTTAGCTCTTAATCCTTGACGTAATACGCATGATCTAACCTTTATCACATTTTATCAGCTTGTCGATACGAGCCCTTTTTTCCATGTGTTGGGGCGTTACGTTTTCTAATAACTAAGCTTTGTCCTCGTCTACTGTGAAGATTATGTTTCTTCTTTGTAGAAACCAGTTTTGCGACCGACATTTTTTTGATCGATCTTTCTTCGCTACCAGCACAATGCCTCCATGGGAACTATGGTACTGAAAAAACTGAACCAATAGTTTTTTGACTTGCCTCGGAGAGGCACTTTTCAAACGACCGCCAGATACACAATGGGGAACTTCAGCGCGTCAAAAACACATAAGCCATCTGTATTTGTAGAAAAAACCATTCTAATTTCAAATATGCAAGTGAAATTTTACAAAAAAATTTATTTATTTAAATATTGAGGAAGCGGCAGTGCACTGGAAATAGCAGGAATCATGATGCAATCAAACCTCTCATTGGCCCAGAATCTGACGTGGTGCTTCATCCACATACTTCTCTTTCCTTTAGTTCACCAGCATTCTGCTTTGAATCAAGGCGTTTGTACCAGCTAACATTTTTAAAGTGAAGTTTTAGCTTTTTCTACTATACAGCGTTCAATTCACAATGGATATTGGTTTTTTGGCCTGAAATCGGATAATTTGAGACTCTTCCGCGAATCATCGTCTTACCCTTTATTTGAAAATGCCTTGAAAGAATGTGTATCTCTGAATGCAACAGATTTTCAACAATCAGCACTCAATGTAGTACACTATTCTGTAGTATTTTTATGGATCTCTTTGACTAAAGGAACAAAGCAAGCTACTCACTTTCTATCAGTAAAATCCTGATCGCTTACTTATTTTATTACAAGGGAAGGAATACAAATGTTTTGTCGATGCAAATGTCTGTAATTATTCAGTTCCGACAAGAAACTGGATATGAAAACGCTTCGGCTCGTAAATTATCTCGCATAAAGTTGTTTTTTGACCTTCCTTCAGTTCTGGAACAAGTCTATTATACAGAAGATTGCCTTAAATGATGGGTTTTCAGAATCATCAAGCAACAACAAATTGCAGAGGGGCCCTCGGGCATTCGAGAAGACCCTTTGCGATTTCTGTTACCCTGTTTAGAGGCTGGAGATTTTTTGCATGATGTATTAAATTTCACATGCCTACAGAAAAAAAAAAAAACCCTTTATTTATTTCAGGTTTTCCGTTCAAATAATTTCAGGTACGGCATTTTTTTAAAACACACCTATGCCTTTTAAAATTAATTTATTTTTATATAGTTTTTATTTTACTATTTTATTTTACTATAAATTATTTCCTTTGTACTATTATTAATTTAAAATACTGGTTATACTAATTAATATAAAATCTGATAACTTATATAAAGAAATACACTAAAATTAAAATAGTGATAAAACTGTAATACACTTTCGTAAGTGCAAAGAAAAAGAAAAGAAGATACGAACAAAGTATCTGTAAGTAGTAAGCAACTTCTTTGCAAAGTAGAGTTTTTTTCTTCATGTTAGTTAATTTTTGAATTATAATAAAAAAAAAACTATATAAATTTATAACAATAATCAAAACCAGACCAAATGCACGACTGATCACGATTTAAGTGCTGCCATCAACAAACTCAGGATGCACGATGAGATAAATTTATCCTACAGCTACTCTCAACTATAATAATTGATGAGCAAACCTTTTGAAGACTAATTTTGATTTTAGTAAATTCATTGAATATAAAAATTTATTTTGAATCAAAGTTAATTCTGCAATTATTTTTGTTGAATTCTAAAATGAAAACGAATTTTATTATAAAAAAAATTGTGAATTTAAACTAATTTTAAAGATGTTGTTAATTTTCAAAGTACTGCTAATTTTTTAAAAGAAATATAAGAAACATTCGAATATCCATTTAGAAAAAATTTATGCTATAAATTAACATGAGCAAATTTAAAAAAAAAAAAAAAGGTGTAAAGAAGATTAGGATCTTCTATATTTTTTACCCTTTGGGCAATGACTCAAGGTAAAAAAAAATAATTCCATGTAATCAAATGGGAAAAACTAATTAACTATTTTGCTTTAAAATATCTTAATTTTTTTTGCTGCTAACCTTACCTTATACTGCTTTTTTAAACAAAAAAGATATCAATTCTGAATTTACTGTGCTTCGTGATATACAGTTTTAATAGGTATAATATAGATTAATAACTCACATCAAAATGATCTCCTATGTAGCAGACATGACAGACGCTGCTTGCTGATAAATTCCGGATTTAGCCTCGGATCTCTCTTCTCCTTTACACACCGCTTTTTTGCTAATAACATAATTTTTTTTGGCACATTGATAGATAATTTATCGGGTGCCGTTACAGTTAATATTACGACATTTAGGAACAATACAATACTTGTATCTTTCCGACATTATTTTATCCGATGCGATGGTCGAAAGTATAAGAGAATCTCTATAGAGCGCGAACGGGAAGGGTGTTTCTCCCCCCGTCTGGCAATTTTGACGTCAGACCCGTTTCCCCAAAATGGATCGTTTTCCCGCGTTTCTGAGAGTCGAACTTTGCAAATTAAAAAAAACAAAACTGTCTAGAAATTTTTTTTTTTTTAATGTTATTATTCTTTTCAAAACATTTTAAATCGATTTAAAAAATAAAAAAAAAAATGCTGAAGTTCCCCATTGACACAAGAACCCATATCCATGCTGTTTGGACTATTTTCAAAAGAAAACTAATTTTCAGGCTTGAAAACAATATGTTTTAAAAAGAATTTCGAAATTATAGACTTTATTAGAGCTATTACAAACTATGGTAATCATAAATATTTATTAAATTTTTTACCATCTGACTTATTTATGTTAGATTATTTTAGTGAAAATAACTGGATGTAAGGTAGTGCAGTAATATAATGGCCCAGATCTGTCTCTGGAGGTAACATTGTGACGTCACCAACAATGGAAACTCGCGCCATAGCACTGCGAGGGCGTTAAACAACATTATTTCATTGTTAGAACCTAAATTTCAGTAATTTTAAATTTAAAAAGTGGTAATCGTTCTAATTTCAAATTTAATATCCTCTAAAATAGTGAAAATAAAGGTAAACTTTTAATAGTCGTTAGCTCTCTTGCTTCTCTCAATTTTATTTTTTTCGTCGCAATTTCATTTGCTGACGCCAAACACTGTTTTTTGGGGATGCGACGTGCTCTTTTCATTTGTACTCGATGCGTCACCTGAAAACGAGAGATTGAGCACGCAATGCAGCCTGACATTTCAAGCGATATTACCGAAGACAATTTTTTTTAACAAAAATCATCAGTGGCTTCGCTTTCTGCAAAGAAGCGGGACCCTGGTAACTTCGCTTATTCATTGAAGCGAAAACACAGAATAACATACACGAATTCTGAACCTAAGGTGAATGAAAATGTTGTTCAAAAACGACTTATGTTTTCCACTTGCACCAATAAATAATTAGTGAAGGATAGTCGGTATGGGCAGATTACTGCGCTCCAAAGCAGAACATCCTCTGCACATGTATTTTCATGTAGTGTTCTGCCATACGCGGCAGACTCAATTAAAACCATCAAGTATCTCTCTTCTGTCTTAAAACCATTTGCTTTTTACAATTAGGACACTCGTATCCGCTTGCTATCAATCCTGATCCACAAACCACTTGAAACAATTTCACTTCTGCTATCTGAAGCTGATGGTACGTCGAAAGGATCCAATGTTCCGGAATTCCGGAGCCACTAATCAGCAACAGCACAGCGCACGAAACAGAGAATGATAAAATGAGACGAAATTCAAACCAAACAAAACAAATTCCGATTGGATCCGATCAATCATGAAACAGATGAACAGGAACAATCAAAACGGATCGTAATAGCCTCCCATGCGCAAAACACAAATGAAGATCCAATTTCCACGCATGCGCACATCTCACTCAAATCATCAATGCGCAACCAAGTAAATATTCTCTCCTCTCCATTCTTGGCAGCGAAGGTTGGCGATCCTAGGATGAACGAAGTAAGAGTGGGCACCTTAGAATAAAAGTTAACCAAATAAAATTTTCTATCGATTGATATAAAATTTATCTCGTTACTGATCAATAGTTCCGAAAATTTTAAATTATATTAATCCTATATTTCAAATTAATTTCCACCCAATAGAAAGTAGTAAATCACGTCAATGTTATATCATGCGTGATATAGTTTTACAGACATACGATTCATCTCGTTATTTATTGCAACGTGATGATATAATTTGATAATATTTTTGGCAACGTTTGAAAAGCAGAGAAATTGATTTGTTTTGATTAGGAATTTCGAAAAAGAATTCCTTTGAAATTTTAGCTTTTGTCTTAGGTTTGATAAACTGAAATTTCTTGGTTATTGAATTATAATAAAATTGTTAGCAAAATTAGCATTTGTAAAATTACTTGATATTATTTCTGTATACTCACAAATATAAGCTTAATAGAAATAGTGACCAATTTGTAAAAACTTGATTTAAAAAAATTAATTCGAAGTGAAAATGTTGATATATTTCAAAAAAATTGATTTTTTAGAAAAAAGTATTTTTGCTCCAAAACAATTTAAGATATCCAAAATCCAGATCGCTAATAAAGACGGCGATATTCAAAATGAGTATGACGTAAATCCATTTGCGTTTCGGATCCCGTGATCTGTCTCCGCGATAATGACGAATCTGACCCATCCTGTTATCTATTATGTTTCAATCTGGCGGCGTATTCCCCACACACGCAAAGAAGTGGACAGAGTTTAGCGGACGAGTTTTAGGTTGGCGTGACATGCGCCATTTCAACTGTTGTTTCGATATGGCGAAGTTTGCCTGCCGATTTACCGGCATTTTACTTTTGGAAAAATTACAATAAAGATTTCTTTAGATTTATTTAAATACTAATACGCGCGGCGTTTCCGTGGATAAGGACTTCCAACAAAAGAGAAAGAAA
>BGPR01030492.1:0-18633 GCA_013235015.1 Araneus ventricosus
CAAAAATCGAAGTTTCATTTGTATTTTGTGGCACATAAAGAAATGAATGTAGGATAAAATGCCTATCTTATCGTCACTCTTTACACCGTTTTACTACTACTCTCAAAAAGTTCCGGAATTTATTTTGTTAGGGAGGAATGGATACTGATAGAATCTGCATATTTGATGCTTCTTTCGAAATAAGTAACCTTTGCTACTATGCATACGAAAATATAAACGCTGATTACAAGTCTCCGTTTGTCATCTTCTCCGATGCCTTTGTCTTTGTACTTCTTCGGGACTTAAGAATATGTTACCCCTTAAGCAAATTTTTTATCCGAAGAAAAAGTCACATGGAGCGAGATCAGAGGAATAAACTAGTTGTGGAAGTACAATGACCTCTTACTTGTACGCGCTCTCTTTTATGTGCTTTTTTCACTTATGCGCGTATTTTCGCTGTCCCCTGTGCCCGCGCATAAGTGAGAGATCACTGTACCAGAATAAAATGTTTTGACACCAGGAGTGTCTGTGAGCCGGCGCTTTATCGTGCTGCAGTCCCCATGACTTGGCCTTCCTCTCTAGAGGAAGCTTTGAATGCCTGTAATTACGAGCTACGCGTCTACACTGAACGTATTTTAACTGACTGTCGGTTCTGACTAGTCGGTCCTTGATACTCTTCGCGTGCTCTGTTAGAAATGGCATAATTCATTTAAATTTGGAAATTATTTTAAAAATTCCGAAACTTCTTGAACTTAGGAGAATTTCATAAAATTACTTGATAGTAAAACTAATCCAAAAAAATTCGTACAAGCAACTCGGGCTTGAAGACAGGGTGTAGGTCAAAGATTTATAGAGGAAGAACTATTTTCCTGGAGGATATTTGTTTTTCCTCGCTGTGATTATAGGCAAATAAGGATATATATCATTTCTGTCAAAAGAAGATCAAATATCAAGTCCACGCAAGAGCAACTTTCTCCAATCAACCAATTAACCAACAAATACACAAAGCAAAACTTGTGTAACAAACTTCCCTAAAAATTTTGGCCTTTTTGAATTTTTATTTCCGCCAAATTCTTCATTTTACGAGATCACGAAGCACTAAAATTTCGTCTTGGATGTCGTAAACTTAGTTTATGGCGATACCATTATCATCGAACTGGAACCCATAAATAAAATGCTTAACATTACGCTCTTCACGCACGACACCACAAACAGTAGCGCTGTAGTAGTAGATAGAACGTTTACTTCTTCCGTTACTTCTTGCGTGTTGTAAAGTTGTATTGGGTGGAATTACTTGTTCTTCGAATGGAAACCTGCTTAGGGTCAGTTGGTGGTCCGAACCGTAGTGGACAATTATATTTCCTTTCGCCGAATTAAAATTTTCATGCTCTGATAACTGTTAAGACATGATATTTTTGCTTCTGTGGCTTTCTTGATGAAAACGATTTTTTTCAAGATGTCCTCCATTTTTAGGAATTAATGTTTTTAATTTTTAAAGCTTTTTATGGTTTGGTTATATTCAGGCGATTCAAATGCACGTCAAACAGACAAGCTGTGGGAATCGTGCAGCATGCGATATGCAATCATTTGCTCTAAGATATTTTACAATTTAAAAAATAACTATTTTTATTCCAAAACATTATTCTTTGGTTTATGTTCTGCATAATAATTAATGGTTGCTTACTAAAATGAATACAGTGCTTATTGTTAATTTTTTCCGATAGTTTATTTTGGATGTAGGTCAATCAATTTTACTCATCTACTGTTTAGATTTAGAATGTAATTTGAGTTTAAATTTAAAATTTACTCTTTATTATGAAAAGAAACTGAGTAACTCCATTTTTTAATAATGAACTTTCTTCAATATTTGTTCACAAATCAACACATTTTGAGACAAAACGGAAAAATGCTTTTTTAGTAACTATAATTTATAAATAATAAAAGAACCATAAAAACTCTCACATACCTAAATATATAAAGAAAATTATAATAATAGTGTGAATGTTAACTATTAAAAATATTGCAAACATAAAACCTCTAACTATAAAAGTTAAAGCAGAAGGTTTGAAAGCTAGAACATTCAGTAAAAGCAAAAATTCCGATGATGGAAATATCCTTAAAATGTATTTCATTTCAAGTTAACTTGCTATATTAACGTAGGACTACGTTCCTCTTATTGGGGTCTTAGGAAGGAATTTCATTCACACGCCAAAACGCCACAAAGAACGTTGTATGGGAGATCCTCTATATCTCGGTAACTGCATGTGTTAAAAACATAACTAATGTCTTATTTTAGAGATAAATGGTAACAACAGAAATTACAAACAAAATTTAAAAATCGGAAAAGATTCACTAGTAGTCCTACGCCTTTAACATCAACGGCTGTTTGAAAAAGACAGCCTCCCGTCATTTTTTTTTTTTTTTTACTTATTAACTTATTACCATCGGAAATCGAAAATATTGTGATGTTTAAACTGTTGTAAAACTCTTAGGTAAATGCTTGCTTCAATTAATAAGGCTCTAATCAACGTTTTCTTTTGTTTTAAAAAATTAGACTTAAAGCTCTTCAGCTGCTTTGATATAGAAAATTGAGTGAATGCTTTAGTGAACAATTTTAAATCTCTCTTATTGTTGCCCATGTCCGATCCTTCTGTATTTGATGTGAGTTCTTAATGCACAATGCCTTCTCAACGAAATACACATTAGAATTCATGCTTTCCGTATCATATGCATAGGGAATTAGATTGTTCAGCATCATGTAACATAGGAGTGTAGTGGAACCGTAATACACTGGAACGCCGCTCCGGCACTGCTTTTTTTCACAAGAAATAAATAAGAAAAAATTGTGGGAACGTCCTTAAAACAGCGCGATTTTTGTCACCCAGGTTAAAGAGTTCCGGCACTGCTTTTAGAGCGTCCCGGCACTGCTCATTTTGCGACTACACCATTGAAGTAAAGCGGGCCATTCATATCTCTTCCAAAATGGATATTTTGGAACACGAGACGGAAAAAACAAGCGTCAAGGTCGAAAACCTATGGAAAATAGCATAGCGGCTTTGAAAAGTCGGATTTCCAACCAAATCAAACTCCGGCAGTTCGTGCGCCGATTTTTTTATGAGACCCTTTTTTGAGACTAGTCGGTACATCAAACGATTGACTATATCGACACCCTGCAACGAGGGTAGCAAATCTGATATCCGCGGAGTGGGGGAAGGAATGGGGGATCGAAGAGCAGCTGTAGGGGGGAAAGAAGATCGCTCTCCCCTACTGCCAGCGCACTTTGGATTGTCAGATGAATGGACGAGCCTGATTTTTCGACTTGAATGGGTGGAAAAAAACAGTGTTGGGACAAATGGAGGAAATGGAATACAGATGAATTGCCAGCTTAACATAACAAAAAGATAATGATAGATAATGAGAACCTCTGATGATAGGTCGAATAACCTGGTGATGGGTGAGTTCATTGCTTAAAACAAGCTCTATAAAGCCTCATTTTTCAAAAAGTGTATATTAATTTAACGTTCATTTTCAATATACACAAACTCATACTAGTTTAATAAAATTCAATTCTGAACAAGCTTTTGATGAATGAAAACATCCGCGAACTTTAAAAATTTCAAATGGTTCAATAAAATTTGATTCTGGACAAACGTTTGATTTCTGAAAACATATGTGAACTTTAAAACTTTTACAAGCTCAATAAAATTAGTTCCTGGACGAGCATTTAGTTTATAAAAGAATAGGTGAAAGTTAAAATTTTTGGTAGTTTAATAAATTTCGTTTCTCAACAAACGTATGATTTGTGAAAACATACTTGAACTTTAAAATACATTTACTATAATAACAAGAAATAAGGTATTCAGAAATGTTGATAAACATAAATATTGATTATAAAAACGGAAATGAGAAAAGCATTTGAATTCCTCATCGGTCATCTAAGTTTTCTTTACAAAACACTATATTTTAATCATCTATTTCTAAAGGCGATTCTCAAATAGTGTTTCTAAGAAAATTTTCCGAAATTTTCACCTTCTTAATATGTAGAATCCTTAAAAATTTCAACATCACTGAATTGAAATTTAAGATACCTTTGTCCTGTTTCGTTACATACATTTATTAAATTTTTTCCGTCTCATTGCAACATGTAGCAGATCTACATCTACCTAGAATAAACTTCGATCAGCACATATTTATTTAATATTTTGATTTAATTAGAATTGATAGTTGGAATTAATTAATTCGTGCTAATAGATCATTGGCATTTTCCAAAATATCCTTAGTATTTAAGTCTACTACAAAAAAACACGTTTTTTTATTGTTTTAAAAATGGAACCAGCAGGAGTGGTCTCCCCTAAACTTTCTCGTATACTTCCCCAAAAAGGTTCTGTTTCCCCTCCCCCCGCGTGGATAAAAAAATTCGAACCTACTGTAACCCAGAATCCAATGACTATCAGAAGGTTTTCCATTATAGTGATTGTAAAATATTTAGGTAAAGAATCAAATTCAGAGAGATGCGTACCGATTAAAAAGTATCTATCACACACTGCTAGGTTCCACTCTTACCTGCTCAATGATAGAGTGACGTAATTCGCTCAATAGCTTCCTTGCGCACAGAGATTGCTACCAGTACGCATGCGCATGGAAAACCGGATTGGAAAAATTAATTATACTATTTGAACGACTTTTTTAACCGATTGTCACAAAAAATGGATACAAATCTACAATTAAGGTAAGAAGGCCACATACCAAATTTCATTAATCTAAGTAATTTTGTTAAGAAGGCATTGCTATTAAAATATGCGATTATACAGACCGACAGACCATCAACCCTTCGACGGATTGGTCCAAAATTTAATAAGGACGTATATTCATGATGATAAAACTGTGTACCAAATTTTATCCATCTAGCCATTAAAGTTTTTGAGTTATAGTGTTCACATGAACGCGGACAGACAGACAGACTTCCCTTGGACGAATTTTGTCTAAAATTTGATAGAAACCTACAAATTATGTTTAAAGACCACATTCCAAATTTCATCCTCGTAGCTCTAATAGTTTTCGAATTATCGTGTTCACAGACAAACATAATTCCAAAATTGTGTTTTTCGGACTCAGGGAGGTCTAAAACGTGGATATTCGTCAAAATCTCGAGTTTGAATTTTTTGACGATTACAATACTTTTTCTTGGGTTTACTTCATATACGAGAAAGTAAAAATGAATTATTGGTAACAAAATCACCTTTTCAAGATTTGATTCCAAATATTTGGCATATATTGGACAACTAACTTGAATACATTTTTTGCTAGTAAGTAACTGGCTTCAATACCTGGCCCAAAGACTATTTCGCTATATTTTGAAAACTATGAAACATTGAACTCGAATTTAAATAGGTAGAATTAGCAATATAATAAGCTTATTATAATGCAATAATTTCAATGAATTAGAAGCTTACAGTCGACGAGATTTTCAATTTTCCTCTTCACATACTCTAAATAAAGAAAAAATAGTTTTTAAATTGTTTCATCGTTTTCAAATGATATTGTTGTTGAACTTCAAAAATCACATTTCCACGGTTGGTTTACGTTGCTGGATTTGAATGTGGAAATACTAATTATTTATTTGTTGATGAAACTTCTCAAATGGAAACTCAAAAGTTTTAAACCTGAGCACCATGCCATTTAATTTAATACTCTTATATGATATTTAATTTGCAACAATTGTACTTAAGTAAGGTGAATTTATTAAAATCCACCGTGAATTTAACGAAAGGGTGTGATCTGATTTGCGCGATGATTCTTTAAACTCAGGATCTAGTTTCATGCGATTGTTTTTATTGCGAGCAATGAAATTGTTAAACAAAGAAAAATACTCTACACGGAATGTTGTTTACCAAGAGGTTTTTTGAATAAAGAAATATGTAAATAAAAAAATATATCATCTGCCATCAAACATAAGTTTATTTTATTTGTTTTCAATCCATGTTAAACATTTCTCTCGCATATATATCTATTTAAACGCGTCAAATTTGACGGGAAATCTCTCGAATGAAGAGGCAATTTGCACCCAGTTTAATATAACAATGGACTTCTAACTGTTCTTGCTGCTAGTGGATGCAAATTGAACGATGGGTTGAATCATGAATATAAGTGGATAATCAATAAGTGAATATTCAATGAGAAAATACACTTCTGCTCTACCATGACAGTGTTAGAGCAGCATGGGCAAAACCAGGACTTGATTCAATTTAACTCTGTCCCCTCTATACGTATCTCAGCTGAATATGGCCTTTCTGGCTTAAAAATAGGTATGACGCCAATCCAGTTCTGCGTTTACTTTTTTCAATGTCTAAAATACCTATAAAATTATTGTGCTTAGCAATCAATCACAAGAACAAACCTGATTACTTCTCTCTACAATTTTATCCATTCCATTCTTTGCTTTTAAGATATTGGATTTTAAAAGTTATTACAGGTTACGTTAGTTCGAGACGTGCAAATCACTTACAATGTATCCATTTAACGTGATCTCCACTAAGTAAAACTGGTTTAAATGCCATGTTTACGAGCTGTTATTTCATGGTAAAAGTGATAAAAAGTAAGATTTGTTGCGTAGTTAATGGACACAAAGCCCTATTCACAATACTGCATGCTGGGCGTACACTTGCATGACACGTTCTCTGGAAAATGTTAGCTTGTAATGGTAAAAACTAAACTAACCGTGAAAGAAATTATGTTGCCGAAATATTTCAAAGACTATTCATACAATAGCCATAATTTTTTTCCATTCGAAACGTCTTTTAATGACCTGGTTCCTTTTAAAAGCCTTGAGTATATCTGTGTCTACCAGTTATACTGGGCGTCCGAGAATGATTGGATACATTGCAGAAGTTTGCAAAAAAATAAATAGGAACAGTAGTGTTGTCCCTCGATGTTTCGTATCACTAGCACGGCTCCTAAAGTTTTGTTTCACAGCATTGTTTATTCCCAGAATCCGATATGATGGAGATAGGTATGGTCTGATGTGTATCGCATGAGAAGAATTCAATCAGTTCAAATATTTAATCGTGTCATCCGAACTCAGAATTTGGTCCCTTGGATTTTTACTTTCTCGTATACGAAGTATACAAAAAGAAAATATTGTAATCGTCAAAAAATTCGAACTCGAGATTTTGACGAATCTCCACGTTTTAGATCTCCCTGAGTCCGAAAAACACAATTTTGGAAATATGTCTGACTGTATGTCTGTGAATACGATAACTCGAGAACTATTAGAGATAAAGGGATGAAATTTGGTATGTAGTCTTTAAACATAATTTGTAGGTTTCTATCAAATTTTGGACAAAATCCGTCCACGGGAAGTCTGTCTGTCCGTATGTCCGCGGTCATGCGAACGCTATAATTCAAAAACTTGAATAGCTAGGTGGATAAAATTTCGTACACAGTTTTATCGTCAAGAATGTAGGTCCGTATAAACTTTTGGGCCAAATCCGTCAAAGGGCTGACTGTCTGTCGGTCTGTATAATAGCATACTTGTTCAACTCCATGCGCATGCGTAAATGCCTGTGCAAAGAAGGGATACTCCGAAAACTTGGCAGTTTGCCAAAAACCAATTCTGGCGACGAGACTTTGTAAGGAAGCAAACATTTAGGGCGTCTCGTTTTACTTGCGTATTGGAAGCAATCTCTGCGCATGCGCAAGCTATTCTCCTGTTTTCTTCTCCGCACGCGAAACTTGCATTCCTGGAGTTTGATAAAAAAAAAAAAAATATTGCGAAGTTTTAATACATATGTATCTTTTTGAATATGATTCTTCACCTCAATATTTTACTATCACTATAATCAACAATGAAAAACCTTCTGATAGTCATTGCATTCTGGGTTACAGTTGGTTCGAACTTTTTATCAACGCAGGGGGACGGGACATGACAAATGTTTGAAAAGCATACGAGAAAGTTTAGGGGAGGCCACTCCCGCTGGTTTCATGTGGGATCATGTGAAAGATTATATATGTCAGATGCCTTACGCTAATGTGCTGGAAATGAAGCACCGTGTCACAGATGCTATTCATTCGATAGTTCCTTAGATGTCTGCAAATACAGGCGTTAAATCGAGTATCGCTTGGAAATACAACACGCAACCACGGGATATCAAATCGATATTTTTTAACTTTTTTGCTCTATAATAAGTTAGTGAAGATAGTTTGTTTGTATATGTTCTAGTTTTTATTTTATATAATTTTGCAATGTGTCTAATAATTCTCAGACATCCTGTATTTTTCTAAATCGCTCGATGAATTAGCTGACATTTTTGGCCCTGTAAGCTGTTTAATTGGTTTGAACTTTTCAAACCATCCTCTATCTGCGCAAATATGTACTAGAAGATAAATAAAGTTATCAAAGAATTTATAGAATTTTCTAGCATACGAAGTACACAAAAATGAAATGTTGTTTCAATCATCAAGAGAAAAAAATCAATCCCGAGATGATGATGAATTTCCATGTTTTAAAACTCCCTGATCTGGAAGAAGCTTTTTTAGGAAGTTTATCTGTCTCTGTCTGTGAGCGCGATAACTCGAAAACACAACAAGCTAGATGGATGAAATTTGGTTACGTGGTCATTATACCAAAATTATACAGGGTGCCCACTGAAGTCCCTTACCACCCTTTTAACTACCGAACGGCTGCAGCTATCTTCATAAGAGTGGTGTCTAGGTATGGTAAAGTGACTATGCGCTACGGGATGAAACCACTTACAGCGCCACCTGGTGGAAACGGTGGAGTTAGCGTTATTATCTCTAAACCGGTACGAGATAGAGGAAAACAGTGAATTACAAAGTTGTAGATCATCATCGATTTAGTACACAAAGACACCTTGTGGACGTAAATGCTTAGAACAGAACGCTTAAAACACGTATTTGTTTGTTCGCGATTTCCTACACTGATACGTTGACAAAACATTTTTAGAAAGAAAAAAAACAACTAGTTATCAATCTGACGGAGAGAAATTTGAACATCAAAAATAAAGCTATCTTATGATAACTAGTTTTTTTCTTTCTAAGAATGTTTTGTCACGTGTCAGTATAGGAAATCGCGAACAAACAAATAATTGTTTTAAGTGTTCTGTTTTTAGCATTTACGTCCACAAGGTGTCTTTGTGTACTAAATCGATGATGCTCTACAACTTTGTAATTCACTTTTTTCCTCTATCTCGTACCGTTTTAGAGATAATAACGCTAACTACACCGTTTTCCACCAGGTGGCGCTGTAATTGGTTTCATCCAGTAGCGCATAGTCACTTTACCATACCTAGACACCAATCTTATGAAGATAGCTGTAGCCGTTCGGTAGTTAAAAGGGTGGTAAGGGGCTTTAGTGGGCACCCTGTAGATTTGTATCAACCTTTGGGTGAAATCCGTCACTGGGTGGTCTGTTTGTTTGTTCGTCCGCAAACGCGCACACGTGATAACTCAAAATCGCAACGAACTAGCTAGGTGAAATTTGGCTTATCGTTTTATCATAAAAATTATAGATCTGAGTTAAATTTTGGATGAAATCAGTAAAATGGTCGGTTTGTCTGTTCGTGTGTGTCTGAACGTGATGACTAAAAATATAACAAATTAAATAAATGGATTCTAGTATGTTATTTTGACACCTACACTGTAGTTCTGTTTCAAATATCGGACCAAATCCGTGAAAGGTTAGACTGTCTGTCTGTTCGAGTGTACGTGATTACGATAACTTAAAAAAGCACAAGGTATCTAATTGAAATTAAGTATGAGTTAGGATACCATAATTTTTTTAGTTGAAATCAGGACACGCCGGTGTGTGGAGGGGATTGAAGGGTCTTGAGGGGGATTAAAGAACAGTATAAAATTCTAAAAGCTGCCTGCCAACGACCCTCTTTCATAACACTAACACAGAGTATGAAGAACTGAAAAAATGTTTAAGACTTCAGAATGCAAGGGAGGTACATTTTTTCTCATTGTTTGATAATTCAAAATTATATTAATGAAGAACAAAATTTTAAAAAACTGCTAAAATCTTTAATTTTCTATTTGGACTGGGCCCAGATAAGGAAGATCATTCATCCACTTTCTCATTAACAATGGATGTAAAAAATTTAAACAATGAATGTTCTTTCATTGGCTAAATGACGTCAGCATTTTCTAATACGTCAGAGTTTCTGAATTGCAACCAAATTTCTCCTTCGCCGCATTCACTCTCTTAAATCCGGACATTTTTAAGATCCGGACACTAGTCCGGACGTGAGTTTGAAATCCGGACTGTCCGGGAGAAATCCGGACGTATAGTAACCATAATATGAGGTCTTTACACCATGATTTAACTCTATCAAATTTTTCCCAAAATACATCAGAACGAATAGGTCGAAAATGCATACTCAATTCCCTCCACCATACGATGAAACTATATACAAAACATTCCACATTGAGGAATTATGGGAGAAAGTCGTGGGAGAAGGTGGGGGTTTAAGGGGATTTTTTTTTTCAAAATGGTGGACGTTTTGATGGATTCTGTGATGTATTTCAGCATAGTATGAAGAATCGTGGTGCCTTCTTTATCAAAAATAATACATTTATAGGAGGTTTTCCACAGCACAAAACATGTAAACAAGCATATACACTTACATCACAAAACATTACGTCACTGACTTGCATCCAATTCCAAGTTCAATTCCATAATCATAATTCTTTTCCGTTGCTAGGCAAAATTAGCAAAATACAATATCGTTGCCAAACTACTTTTATTACCTTTTGAAAAGAATTATCGCCAAACGATATTTTTATTTAATTACTTTTTCATCCAAACGATATTTTTAAATTAATTTCATCTATGACCAAACGATTTTTTAATCTGATTAATTTCTTTAAATATTTTAATAATTCTGCAAATATATATTTTTATTATTCGTTAAGAATATCACAATCTGCTGCTTGGCAAGTCAATAGCGAGGTTGGTACCATTGATAGTCATTTGGGTAATGGCGAGACGTTTAATTGTAATTTTGTTAATACTGATAAAAGCAGACATTTAATTGGTATTCTGAGAATACTGATAAAAGACTTATGCAAATAATGGCTAAACTTTTAAAGACTGCAATGAAGATCAGATCTTAGGTTTTTTGCGGGAAACGTGAGATCTACTCTTCACAGAACATTTCTTTGGAAAGAACATATCTTTAAGATGGAATAAAGATTTGAAAACGCGAATCTAACTTGAAAATTTAACAATACCCGCCGAGGGTTTAATTGCTGTTCTACTTTAAATTAGAAATTTTACAGCCATCGAAGCTGATGCCTGAAAGTAAGAAAGGGAAAGAAATTGTAAGTGGATGTTATTACCTAATTACCTATTACTGATCCAAAGCGGCGACTTCACGGGTCGTTAAGTTTAATAATTTGTAACAGGTGTAAACGAGGCTAGAGATGTAGTGCAAGGCCAGTGAAATGTTTCAAAACTTAAACTGCAGAATCCAAATTAACATGTTTCACATTTTACCAATTATTTCTAAGCTACATAAGGTTGACTGGATAATGCGAATTATTTATTGTCGTAAGAGCGTCAATCATCCGAAAATCTTAAATAAATTTAGTGTAGATATATTAATTACCCGTTTTGAAGCAACATGAGAGTTATTTTGGGATGGACCTCATCATTTTGAACCGCTGTCAGATGACGAGGACGACACTTGAACTGGCACTCTCCTCCGCACCACGCCAGCGGGAGGGCACCTGGCCAACTCTGTGCATCAGGCCTATATACATAGCGGATCTTCAGCAATATCGGGTTTCGAACCTGGAATCCTCAGGCCCCGAAGACAAGACCTTACCACTAGGCCACCGCGGCCGAACAAGTTAAAGATTTGGAAGTGACTATTTGCAGGTACTGTACCTGCGAATAAAACGTTATTTGCAGGTACATTGTACCTACGGATAAAACGTTATTTGCAGGTATACTGTACCTACGGATTACTTGCTGTTTTTGTCAAATTCAGTATACTTCTGTAGAAATGTTAAAATGTTCTTTCTGTATCTGAAGCATTCCTCTTGTGTTTGTGAGATTATTAAAAGAGATATAATGCTACTTTGTGAGAATTTTCAGTTTGTCATCGGAGACAAGCGAAGTGGGGTTTTCTTTGCATTTAATTTGGTTTTGAGAGCTGATTTCTAATTCATTTGATTGAATTTCGTAACCAACAGCATGCAGTGGTCATCAGGCGCTCACCCTCCCAAGTACTGACCGCGCCCGATGCTACTTAATTAGGGTGATCGGGCATCTACTAGACGTTGTCTCATTGTACCTGCTAATAACGTTTTATCCGCAGGTACAGCACCTGCAAATAACGTTTCATCCGCAGGTACAGCACCTGCTAATAACGTTTTATCCGCAGGTACAGCACCTGCAAATAACGTTTTATCCGCAGGTACTGTACCTGAAATTAACGCTATCGTAAAGATTTAGGCTTCATTTGCCACTGCCTTATTAAATTTCGGGGAAGACATAGCTCACATCTTATTATAGATGTCAAGGGAATGCAGCACAAATAAATCATATAAATTTTTATTTACAATATATAAAAAGTTGTACTTTTTATTTATCGTGTTTTTTTTTTCATTTTATAAATTGCAGTATGTGCTGATGTACAAAGCTCTGAAACAGTGGCAGTTTAATTAGATCATCATCCCTTCTTTCTGTCATTCGAGGTAGCTTAGACAACGTGCTTACTTCGATAACTTCGTTAAAGTCTATTTTCGAAACATTTTGTCCAATATTAGCATGTATTGAATGCTAACTAACTGTATGCAAAGAGAACATATTTGAAGATTAACATATTTTGAAGCTAAAAATGGATTTGTGCGTAAACTTTTAGTTCCTGAAGTCGCATAGAACTAGTAATTACTTGATAAATTGAAACAAATTAGTAATTTATTCAGAATTTAAACAGCCAGTAGCAAAGGCAATTTTTTTAGAATAGAAGTGTTCGTAAAAAATATCAATTTATGAATTTCCAATTAATGTCATCGCTAAAGTAAAATTTGTAAAAACGATTGATTTAAGAATGGAAAAAAATATATGTATAAACTGATTCTTTAATTAAAAATCGTTCTTGTTTTCCTTAAAAAATAATGGAATCGAACAATTTCAAAGCAATTCAATCAAATTATTTATTATGAAACGGAATTCGAACTAATTTCCATAAGGATAATTTTGAAAAAATTCAAAAATTACTCTTTTGAAGTGTGATGTTTTACAACAAAGCTGCGATTTAAGTGATTATTTAATAACTTTTATGATTTACTGTGACTATAACTTTGTGATTTGTAGTGGTTTAAGCCCCAACGAAAACCTGTGTGAGACTTTTCCCCGATCATTTTTATTAATAATCAGGAAGATAAATGTTTTCTTTATTGAATAAAACCTATCTTCCTATCCAGAAAACACCTAGTCTGGGTCACCAATATTTTCTTGTCCTAATTAAATCTGTGCGAATCAGAACAATGGTATTTCTGAATGGTGAAACATCAGTTTTAGAACAATGTGAAAATCGAAGTCAAAAGCTTTTTGTTTGTATTGGATCCTTGAAATCTGAACAGTCTAGGGAAGAATTCTTCTTTTTAATTCAGCTCATCTCTTTGAAGTTTTGCAACCAGTGGTTGTCCTTCATTTTTAGAAGCTTCCGTGAAAGACGATACAAATTCTAATCCACCTTGAGGAATCTCCCGTTTAACTGGGGAAATTGTACATGAATAGTAAAGATAAAATAATAAAGGGGTGTTTTAACCAATCACATGAGGAGGAAATTACATGTTTCGTTATTTTTATCATTATTTTGCAAGAATGCAACGCTATTCCAACTGAAAGAATTTCCAGTCTATCATTTTAAAAAACAGTCAATATCGCCGAAAAGATCATATTTCTTACATATTTCCTGTTCTAAAATTTAAAATGTATTATTAACTTCTAAAAAAACGTGACCCTTGCGAGACACGAAGAAACAAAACCGAATACGATGCTTAAATAATAAAGGAATGTTTTAACCAATCACAGATAGAAGAAACTACATATTTTGTTATTTTTATCATTATTTTGCAAGAATGCAACGCTATTCCATAAAGCGCTGAAAGAATTTCCAGTCTGACAGTTTAAAAAACAGTCAATATCGCCGAAAAGATCATATTTCATACATATTTCCTGTTCTAAAATTTAAAATGTAGAATTAATTTCTAAAACATTGTGACCCTTGCGAGACACGAAGAAACAAAACCTGATACGATGCATAAAATATCAAGTATAGAATCAGTCTTTTCCAGTAGATACATGTATACATTTTTTTACATGTTTGAATGTTAAAAATTCTTCGTGAAACATGATTAGTTTCGCCAAATAATTTTTTGATTACGCATAAATTATTTTGTACATGGCCCTGACGGCCAAAAGATAACAAAAACTTATATTTGTTAGTTAAAAATCTACTTTGACAATTGTTATTGATTATTTATTTACTTTTATGCGACATCAAGTCATTCAGAAACAAACACTATTTGATAAGCAGTAGTAGTACAGTTTTCCTGGATAATGAGTAATAATGGCAACTGTGAGATGAATTGAATTGGTTTAGCATTCACGTTATCAGTCTTTTAATGGATGTAATGTCTTAACAAGTCTAAAGTCTCATTCAACTCATAACCAATTACAATGCCTTAACCAGCATTGTTCAAAAGACTAGTAAACTGATGGTTACTAATTTTACTAACACTTTAACTAAGAATTGCCCGCTGCTGTCTGGGTGGCTGTTGGAGATTTTCATGTTTTTCCCTAAGCGAATCACATATTTCGCCAGTTTTCCCTGAAAGCCCATCAAAATTCAACCTACAACTGGAGATAATGTCAGACTTATATACCTCATATGCTACCTAGATACGTCGGGTCACCTTCATCAAGAGAAAATGATGACAATTCCCTTTTATCATAAATCCTTGACTTACAGTCATCGCTAGATTCACTCTAGATAAAGCGAGATTAGAACCACTAGATGCAATGGAATGTAAAATAAATGTGATATGGAATAGCAATGGAATATGGAATATACCTACGAATAAAAAAGTGGTGTGTGCGATTAATACAAATATAAAACATAAAAGTAATTCAGGCTGCTGGACCTAGACCAGGGCAATGACCCCATATAGGGAAAAAAATTCGCAATACTGAAATTATCTCTGTTTTAAGTGGTATCCCTAAATGTGGTTTGTTTCTTATGCGAAATTGATTCAATACATTTTAAACATCGATCATCTGACATTCAATCACGCAGGATTAAGTCTCGTTACTAGGTCTTCCAAGTGCCTGAGGACACATAAAACGAGAATACCTCGAAGCATTCACAGTTGAAAAACGATTCGTGAACCATGAACGTATCAATTTTCGAAGACTAACATCAACTCATTTGTTTATTTGCGCAATACTAGAATTCAACGAGGGTATAATCACTGCAAACAGCTAACCTGGCGCCCTTTCACAAGTCTTCTTTGTGTCTATTGGCCGCTTGTAAAGACACTAACGGAGCATAACGGCGCACCAAAGCAGCCCATTTAAATCTTCTACCTATTCATAGAATTAACCCCGACAATTTTTGATACAGTGACATCTCACTTCTACGCGCTCTCTTTTATGCGCGTTTTTCACCTATGCTCGTTTTTTTCGTGGTCCCGGCCAGGATATAGGAAAACAATGATAACTCTTATTCATTTATGCGACGCACTAAAAAAGTACCTCTCACTTATGCGCGTCGCAAAATTTTTTTAGTTCAAAAAGTTTTTTTTTTTTTTAGCAGAACAAAAACCTTTTTTGCTCTGCTTCTAGGAATGCATTCCCTCGCCTTTTCTCTATTGTTCAGATTCCAGGAACGCATTCCTCTAACTTATGCACAGGGGTGTACGTGCGGGTTCTTGTGATTGACGTCGGTAAAAGTCGCATTTATACAGTAGCTGCTGTACGTACCAAGTGACATTGATCGCTAATGAAATAATCATCTTTGAAGTTTTGGTGAGATGGTTACGTTTTAAAATGGCGAAAAAAAAAAACGAAATTGCCGCTTTCGTTTAAAATGGATGTTATTTAAAAAAATTCGAAGAAAATCCTTGCACTTCGAAAAAAGCTTTAGCGGAGCATTTTTATGTCCCAAAATCGACAATACGAGAGATTTTTAAAAATCGGGAGCATTTCCATTTTCTTTGTGTTCTTAAAAAACAATTAACGGAAGTTCTACACGTATTTGCGTTTTGAAACCAATCTTATTTAGATTTTTCAGTAGTATATACATAGTATTAGTTAACAATATATGTACACTGTATTGATGTTTCACTTTTAAGCTCCCCTTTTGTGGTTTTTCACTTATGCGCGTCTCTCACTTAACGCGCGTTTTCTTCGCTGTCCCCTGTGCCCGCGCATAAGTGCGAGATCACTGTATAAGAATAAAAATTGGTGCGTGAATAATGCGCCAGTAAAACATAAAAAAAGGCACCTGAACCAAGACCAGGGTAATGGCACTTTTAAAATAAATTGAGTAACACTGAAAATATCTCTCTTTTAAGGGGAGTTGGAACCCTAAGTCCGTTAACCCTAACCCTATTATTTCCAGGTACCTTTTCTCAAAATCTGCTATTGATTCATGTTTGAAATTTTTTTATACAAGTAAAGTAAATCTTTCTTATTATGCTACAATGATTTTTTTAATTCAAAAATGTATTTTTAACAAATTTTTTGTGTCAAAACCAAAAATGTTAAATTGGCCACTTCGATGTACTTTTTCTCAAAATCTGTTATAGATACACGTTTGAAATTTTTTATAGATGTAAAGCACACCTTTCTCATTATATTGAAATGAGCTTTTGGTTAATTTTTGATTTTTTATAAATTTACAAAATATTTAATTAGACATAGTGAAATTTTACCCTATTTTGACACAAAAAATTGTAAAAAATAAAGTTTTGAGTTTTTTTAAAAACGCTCATTTCAGTATAATGAGAAAGGTGTACTTTACATGTATAAAAAGTTTCAAACATGTATCTGTAACAGATTTTGAGAAAAGGTACATCGAAATGGTCAATTTTACATTTTTTGTTTTGACACAAAAAAATTTGTAAAAAATAATTTTTTGATTTTTTTAAAAAATCATTTCTCTATAATGAGAAAGATGAACTTTACTTGTATAAAAAATTTCAAACATGAATCTACAACAGATTTTGAGAAAAGGTACATCGAAATAACAGGGTTAGGGTTAACGGACTTAGTTGTTCCAACTCCCCTTAGGAGGTATAGCCAAATTATCACTACTGTGCTTGGTTTTTTACTTGAAATTGATTCAATACATTTTAATCATCGATCATTTCACTTTCAATCACGGGGGATTAAGTCTCTTTACTAGGTCTTCCAAGTGCTTGAGGACATGTAAAACGAGAATACCACGAAGCATTCGCAGTTGAAAAACGATACTTAGTGTCAATTTTCAGATACTAACACCAACTCATTTGTCTTTCCAAGCAATACTAGACTTCAACGAGGATATAATCACTGCAAACAGCTAATCTGGCGCCATTTTACAAGTCTTCTTTGTGTCTATTGGCCACTTGTAAAGACACTAAAAGAACATAACGGCTCACCAAAACAGCCCAGTTAAATCTTCTCCATATTCATAGAATTAACACGAACAATAATTTGATATAAGAATAAAAAAGTGGTGCGTGAATAATGCGCCGGTAAAACATAAAAGAAAGGCACCTGGACCAAGACCAGGGTAATGGCACATTTAAAATAAATTGAATAACACTGAAAATATCTCTCTTTTAAGAGGTATAGCCAAATTATCACTAATGTGTTTCGTTCCTTACGGGAAATTGATTTAATGCATTTTAACCATCGATCATTTGACTTTCAATCACGAGGGATTAAGTCTTTGCTAGGTCTTCCAAGTGCTTGAGGACATGTAAAACGAGCATACCTCGAAGCATTCACAGTTGAAAAACGATGCTTAGCGTCAATTTTCGGAGACTAACACCAACTCATTTGTCTTTTCTCGCAATACTAGACTTCAACGAGGATATAATCACTGCAAACAGCTAACCTGGCGCCCTTTCACAAGTCTTCATTGTGTCTATTGGCCATTTGTAAAGACACTAACAGAGCACAACGGCGCACCAAAGCAGCCCAGTTAAATCGTCTTCCTATTCATAGAATTAATCCACGATCTAGATGTCTGAGCTGCAAAAGGTGGGGTTGGCGGAGAATAAAAAATCAACTCTTCAAGGAAAGGGAGAGTGTGCTCTCCTCTTCGTGCGTGACCCCTTTCACTTCATGACAGCGGGTAATCTCGATTGAAAAGGATGCCACCCAATGGCACGATGACGCTCAGAGCTACCTGCTCGAGAAAACCCAGTTTCGCTGGAGTGTCCCGCGTTTCCTCGTGCACGAAATCCCAGCTATTCTTCCCACTCAAAATAGGAGCAAAGGAGGTGTAATTTTCGGTAATCTGGAATTATTATTTGACTACGACTCTGGGAACATTCTGGTTCTATATTTGGAATAAATCTTGGATATGTATGAATATGCGGCGAGAGTTGTAGTTATGATCGTATGTGCAT
>BGPR01030493.1:0-18633 GCA_013235015.1 Araneus ventricosus
ATCACCTGTTTTTGCATAGCGTGTGAGGAAGTCGAGTGCAAAGCCCATCCTTTTCTTTTTGTGTTCTTCAGTTAACATTTTAGGAACCCAACCTGCACACAATTTGTGGTACCCTAAAGTCACAGTAACACATTCATGAAGAGTTGTCATAGACATTCCCGGTATGATTTTATGCAGTTCTCTCAATGTGAGACGCCTATTTGCTTGGAATTGCTTCCTCCGTTCTTCACAGGAGGGCATCAGAGATCACGGATTGCCTACCAGTTCTTTGTTCTTCATGAACATCGGTCCTACCTTCGGAGAAAGCATGACACCACTTCGTAACATTTTATCTATTCATAATGTTTCCATACACAGAAACGATTTGATGTTGAATATCTGCTGGACACTCGCCTTATGCATGAAGAAAACGTATCATGGAACGTTCCTCGCATTTGACGGGATTTTGGATTGACACAGCCATTATAAACACGTGCTATTCCAACCAGACTCGGTGTAGAAATAACGAATGGTGGTGAGAGGAAAGTGGAAGGTTCAAGGTTATAATCCGTGTTGTGAACGCGCTCACAAAAACTTTTCGTTTCATCTTCTACGCGTTGTATCTTTACTTTCTGAACACGTCTCATAAAAGTATTTGCATAATTGTGGATTTCATCTACTTTTTATTGTAATCTCAAATTAGTTGAATAATAATTACGGTTATCTATGAAACACAAAACGCCAACTTTGATTCTTTTTTCTTAATGTATCAGTAATAATTATGTGAGTCAATTTCTGTAAAGTCCATTGGAAGTAATAATAAGAATAGTGACAATTTGCATTGTTGGATTATTTCTTTGCTGATACATTTCACTTTGAAAATATTTCAGCACAGATTGATTGTAAAATTTTCATCAAATCAGTGAATTTATGTTGTTGGAAAATTTTCTCTTGATTATATTTTAGTAATAAAACATTTTTTGTATTGTAAAGAGACTTAAAATCTAAATTGCACAAAAATTTGTAATAAATTGTGCTGGACTGAAACTTTCAGAATTTCCATTGTTAAAATATTCTTCATAACTTAAAAAATTAATTTGCTTATATTTGTTCTATTGACATATCTTTATGTTCATAAATAAGTAAAATATGTGTTTTCTTGTTTTTCTTTCTAAAACCCTTAACTTCAAGTAGATGTGGAATCTATGAAAATTGGAGACAGCAATGTTCTTGAATCCAAGTGTAAGGAATTCTTAAACACCTTCCTTTAGATATTTACTAATAAAAAATATTTGTCTATCCCAAAAATTATTTCGGTATTATATATTTTATATAAATTACTGAATTACAATTTGTAGCACTTTGAATCATTTAAAACTTAACAATTAAATCCTTCGAAGGGCATTTTTTTTTTCTAATATTGGTGCATTGAAAGCTTCTTGAAATTCATGTTAATTTTTAAAAACAAATTTCAATTAAATTAAATCGGGGAATTTCATTTGATTTGATAATATTATAATGTAGGATGTAGGCTTTGTATCCTCATAAGGTGTCAGTAATGGTGGGAAGTAGGCTTCCTGTTGCATTTGGGGTTCATTAGGCTACGAGGAGTAGATTGAAATCATGGATTGTAAAATTGCCATGGGTATTTAAAATAATGATGAATTTTGGGGGAATTTTTTTAGGAAAGGTTAAATTGCTCATGAGCCAGTTGGAGTTGAGGTTGTGAAAAACTGTGTCAGTAAGTGTCAGATACTTTCATGACTAATTATCAAGAATGTTTATAAATGTGTGATTGGTATTAATAAGCAATAACATTTATAAATATATGTGGACACTCATAAATATATTTTTTGCGATTAAAAATGTGAAAGCATCTTGAACTCTAAGATTGTGGGTAAGATATTTTTGTCAATTTCTTACTAAATGAAAGATTTTGAAAGTTTTAGTAGAAAATGAGATTGTTAAATTTAAAATTTTGGCAATTGTTTCCTAAATTTGGCTGATGTCTGTAAATTAATGAGTTTTGAATCTCCAATTGGTTAAAAAAATGTGGTAATGAAAAGGTTTATGATATCATCATTAGGGCGGGCCGAAAAAGTCAAAGTTTCTTAGATCTTTTTGTGGTAGTGCGGAAAAGTTGAGAACTCCATTCATTAAAAAGTGTGCAAAATCTTATAACTCTGAATTGATATCTTCTGTTGCCTCAATGGACAGATTGAACTCTGTGAAAACTTGACTAAAATGGTCAAAATTCAAAAATTAATAAAAAAAAATCAGATTATGTTGATCGGTTTGAAGTATGTTTAAGAGTTGCTATCTATTATCAACAACATCTTTATGAAATTTTAGAATTATAGGTTAATATTTTATGCCGCCTCAACAGTGCTGAATTTTGGAAATTTAAAGCGAATTTTTAAATAAAGACATGTTTTACTTACCTCATTATAATGTGAATGGAAACTTATTCAACCTTTGAGACATACAAAATTACAAAGTCACTATTTTTTGTAATCTTTTTTGGACTAAAATTGTGACATTTGTTTTCTGGATTCTAGTGTAGCTCTGATAAATCCATCCCTGTTCTGCTGTCCAACTCTTTTTCTGGAGGCTTCAGTGACGAGTTTGACAACTCTCTCAACTGCTTGCTTGTGTGAAGGAAATTTAATAAAGTCCCAGCTGTTCATTGGCACATCATCCTGTATCATCTTCAGAAGTTCATGAGAACTAATCTGTCTGAGAACTGGAGGCGGTGTGACATAAAAAGCTTGCCAGTGAATGAGATCTACGTAGTCTGTAGCTCCAAAGTTAACAACAGGAATAATGAATCTATGAACACAATCTCCTTCTGAGCCAATTTCAGCATTTATGAATATGTAACAATGCACTATTGGATGATTTTAACAACCTTATTTTTCTGAGATATGATGGCACAGTCGTGAACACTGGAGTGTTTAATGGTGTAATTCGCAGGCATGAATTGAAACTTCATTAACCAATCCAATGGATTATCTGCTTACTTCATTTCAACAAGTTGCCTTTATGACACCTATTTGAGTGCAAGTTTTCTGGTCCTTTAGTCTTACACTGGAGACATTGGATGAAACCTGAAAGCATGCAAGAAGCTGCCACTTGTTGCTTTTAATAGTATTGAATGTGACTTGCCAGGCATTGATCCCACCAATCTAAGTTGTGATCAGAAATACTTACTACACATTTGCACAGCCAATAGTTCTGACGTCGGTTCTTCAGATTTAGCAAAGCGTCAACCGGGCATGTTGAATTTGGCCCGCTGGCTAAAAACTGCAAATCGAATATTGAGGCTTTATATATCAACATAAGACCCATGAAATGAGTTGATAACTTTGGTTGTATTCATTCTAAGAGTTTATGCACCCTAATAGTTCCAAATTAAGGTCCATCATTCCATGAAGGATGGTGCTAGACACCTATGGCATTTCATCAGGTCATCTCAATACTTGCCTAAGAAGTATCTTGATATAATTGTACCAGTTACTTCTCACAACGCTTACTTTTCAGCTCCAGAAAGCATGCTTTTGGTTATGTTAACTGATGAGAGATACCATATTAGAACCCTTGCAGCTCGGAGAATTATCAAAGCAAGGGAAATTGGTCCAGATGGTAATTGTATTCTTAGATTCGAACTTTTAACTTTTGAGCTACTGACTATGTAGATATCATTCACTGGCAAGCTTTTTATGTCATACTGCTTCCAGTTCTCAGACAGATCAGTTCTCATGAACTTCTGAAGATGATACAGGACGATGTACCAATGAACGGCTGGGACTTCATTAAATTTCCTTCACACAAGCAAGCAGTTGAGAGAATTGTTAAACTCGTCACTGAAGCCTCCAGAAAACCAGTTGGACCTCAGAACAGCGATGGATTTATCAGAGCTACACTAAAATCCAGAAAACAAATGTCACAATTTTAGTCCAAAAAAAGATTACAAAAAATAATGCTTTTGTAATTTTTTATGTTTCAAAGGTTGAATAAAGTTTCCATTCGTATTATAATGAGGTAAGTAAAACATGTATTTGTTTAAAAATTCGCTTTAAATTTCCAAAATTCAGCACTGTTGAGGCGGCATAAGATATTAACCTATAATTCTAAAATTTTGTAAAGATGTTGTTGATAATAGATAGTAACTTTTAAACACTACTGCAGACCAATCAACAAAATCTGTGATTTTTTTTTATTAATTTTTGAATTTTGACCATTTTAGTCCAATTTTCACAGAGTTCAATCTGCCCATTGAGACAACAGAAGATATCAATTCAGAGTTATAAGATTTTGCACACTTTTTAATGAATGGAGTTCTCAACTTTTCCGCACTACCACAAAAAGATCCAAGAATCTTCGACTTTTTCGGCCCGCCCTAATCATCATATATGCTGTAAATTAAACAATAGAGACTCTGATAACCCACCTTAATACATGATTTTAAATTCGTATTGATGAATGTGAATTTGGGATGAATGTTGCCATCAATATATTACAGATAACATTTAGATTTATAAAAAAAAATCCTTTTGTAAAACATTGATATGAATTGTTTTGAACAATTGTTCCTCATTCTAATAACTTTGAAGTTTATGAAATTAACTTTCAAAGTGGATAAAATATTTTGACTTTTGAACAAATCGTTATCTCAAAAACTGTTTTATCTTTGAACCTTTATATTTTTTAAGAAAATGTACAAATTAGTATGAATTAGTTGGTTTTAAACATTTCATGAAGAAAGGGGAAAAAAAGCTGGTTCAGCTGCTTGAAGAGCTTGCCGTATTACTTACTACCTTTGTGTTATTTTAAAATGCTATATCATAAAGAATATAGAAATATTATAGAGAAACAAAAATCTCGCTAGTTAATGAAACTGCAATCTTTATCAAATGAAAAGCATTTTTCATAGATCTTATAAAAGTGAAACACACACATTAGTAAATGTTATGATTTATATATGATATATATGCAAATAAGTACTTTTGAACTAATGCATCTTATCTTGGAAGTTTTACTTCAGTCTTAGGTGCTCATGTATTTGAAGATATATTAGAGTATCGAAATCATAATTTTAAATATATATATATTACTTTTGAAATAAAGACAATATCAAATCTCTGCTAAATGAAGATATTTATGTTGAAACACTTCAAAACCTGCCGTATTATGTATCAGGTTCCTTCATTTAAATAAATGAATAGATAAATCTTAATAAATGAATGATAAATGAAGATAAATGTCTTTGGCCTTAATTTAAAAAAAAAAAAAGGTCATTTAGAAGTGTTTGGGTTCCACTTTGAGTTTCTAGAAAATTTATAGAAAAGTACTGGAGAGCTGATAGTCTGGTTTTTGTAAACAGCATACTTTCTGGATTTTTTAAAATATATACTTATAAAAGGCAATGTGTGCGTGCGATGTCCAGACGAATCTATCGCACATACAGCCTTGAAATTTGGCACACAGGTAGTCTTAATGGTGAGTCAGTGCACCTCGAAGCCGGAATTTTAAAATTCATTCTATAAATTTTTTTATTTAATGTTTTGTGTTGTTTTGGATCATTTTCGGGATGTTTACGGCTGTAGTATCTTTTCTAATGATAGTTGAAAACAATTAATGCACCATCGGATAGAACAAACCATTTTTGTTCTAATGAAGTTTGTTTTGAATTTTTAACGTAATTTACTGAATTTTGAAATAATAGTCACTTTTATGGTAATTTTTGATAAGGATTTTTTCAAATTCTCACATCTGATGTTCTGACAACTCTATAATTTTCATTCTTTTTCAGCTTATAACTGAAACGTTTCTGTCGGATTCAAAACAAGAACGGTTAAAATATCTTATTCCGTTTTTTTAAATTAATTTTTGCCTGATCAGTTCAAACAGTTTTTTTGCTAGTGAGATTTGTCAGTGAGAGTTTCTCCGGACTATCCCAGAATGCATTGTTGGAATTTCATTGGCTGGTGGTGGCCTTCCTCGCAGGAGGTGTCGTAATATGCTTTCTGCAATCCGATTCCTTCCTGTGAAGTCATTGTATTCGTGTCATTGTCGAAAATCAATTGTGTATTTTTTGTTTTGATTTTGTTTTCAAAACTTTTTCATGTCATTGTGGGCATTTTTTCCCCCCATTTTGTTGAAGTCCTGATTCCACGGGCAACACTGTGGGCGTACTGCTAGTTTCAAATATTTCAATTATTCAAATTTAAAATCTTATCTTTTTTTTCTATTACAGTAACAGTTCTGAAATTAATTTTTTTAAAGTCCAAACCTATAAGGAAAAAATTTCAGTAGAATTTTTATAAGGGCTCTAATTTTTTTCCCTTGAAATTTGGTGGGCATTCTGCTCATTGACTAAAAATGCACAAAAGACTCTTCCCCAATCTTTTTATGTAATCATTTATAATATATTTTTATTGTATTTCTTAAGAAGTAAGAAATTACAAAGCTTCCTATTCTAGTTTTATTTAAAATGCTTTATTTATCTTAGGTACTGTTGGGAAATATACACAGTTGACTTCTGGATGTGTTATCGGAGCAAAATGTGAATTAGTATGCAATGAACTTATACCCGAAAATACTGTGATATATGGATCAACTTGTGAAAGGCGTCTTCAAGCAGAAAAACCTGGTGTAAGTTTTTATGTTCTCCTCTTGGGTTTTTTTGTTACTGTTTTTGAACTTATCCCCCTCCCCACACACACACACCTTCTCCAACAACAAAAAATGATTATTAAGAAAATCTAAGCAACAAAATTAGTACATTACATCAAAGATAACTTAAAAATTTTCTATTGATTATAATATTTTAGGGAATATATAAAAGAAATAATAAGCAAGACCTTTGCAATATGATTAAAGTGTATATCACATAGGTTGGACTTCATTTTTCTTTGATATGTTCCCACTTATATGTTAGGGGCACCTCAAATATGGGGATGAGAAATTGCTGTATAAGTAAACAATACCTTGCTTCCCAATGGGATACAATAATGGTGTGGGATCGAATTACCTATTACCAATGAATGGTCATACCTTTGTCCAGTGGCGGCTCATCCATGTTCTCACTCTGAACGATAATACAGAAGAAAAAAGCAACCCTTTCTCCGTTAAATTGAGAGGCACTCTGAGCTGTAGTAACTGCAGACCGCGCTATTTGGCTTTTTATCGCTTTCGCTTAGCAGTCCAGTCATTAGGTAGTTTTTTAAATCAAATCTGGAAGAGTTGTAATTTTTTTATCCTTAATGTTTTTGGGGTACTGATAACGAATCTGAGGTTTGCCACCAAAAATTTTTGTTGACATTTTAGTTATAGCTAAAAAACATGAAAAAAATGGTTTTAACCTAGCCTTTGCTTATAACTCAAACTATCAATTTTTCGTATATCGTCATTATATATCAAAATAATCAGAACAGAATTTCCTACAACTTAGGTCTACACAACTTTTGCATCACTGCTTGTTTCTAAGCTGACGAGCCGCCACTGCCTTTGTCTGAAGTGTCGTCACATGTGCTGCCCATAGTTGGGGCTTTAGTGCCTGAATAAATTATCATGATGGCTGGGTCATTCAGATTTTTCCGCATGCCTGGACTGGGCAGAGTAACTGCTTTGTGCATGGTGTGTTCCTTTGATACGGCTTCAGGGTGAAACAGTTTCTCTGCATTTCTATCCTTCTGTTAAATATTTTTATTTCAGCTAAAGTTTGCAATATCTGGAACATTCATGTTCTTCCCTTTATATTTAGTTTTATTTCTGGTATAAATTTTGGCCTTCAGTGTTGTCTTAAGAAGTTCATCCAGATTCTTTGTCTGTAATTTCTCTGGATATACCTTCCGTTTCTTTTTCTTCATCCTGTTTGCATGCTCATTAATGCTCATTTCCAAACAATGTTCTCAAAGCCATGAGTGCTTATAATTGTGTCAATATCAATAACCTTGTTGATAGGGTTAATAAAGCGACTAATATTATCTTTTCTAAATCAACAAAATTTGCTCCAATCTGCAAAAGATTTTCCTAGACAGGTTTCACACTGTTTGCTGTCTCCTATTCAATCAATTTTTAGAAATTTAATGCTGAATTTGATGCTTCACTGAAGATAAAAAATAATTTTTAAGGGAAGTGTTTTAACTTCAGTCATTGCACAGCTTACAAGTTAATATATTGGCCAACTATTAAAGGAAGTTGGATGTTTGGGAATGGTCTATATAGCAATAAATTGTGGTTTTGCAACTATTTGTTTTTTATTCTCTTTCAAGTAAGTAGTAAATTTTGAATACGAAGAATTTAAAATGTAAAAAGTCTTGTATGTTGCAAGAAAAAAATTGTTTTTAGTCCTCTGTTCTTCTTTTTAAATATACGATGACTTTGTTATATATATTGTTTCTTCTATTAAAATTAGCAGATTAATTTTTGTTATCATATTTGTTTAAGTTTTTTCTGTGATTTTCTTTTTTCTAATTAATTTATTTCTCACAAACTAAGATTTTAAATGAAGCAAACAAGAAGTTATAAGGAACCAACGGCTACAATTTCCTTGCAGTCTTAATATCTTTATTTTTAAACTTTATGGATACTTTTATTTAAGTGGAACTTGCCAGCCATTTAAGTTTTGAAGCAGGAAGTTGAAGAGGTGGTTATGTAATATTTGTTTACATTTCCAGATTACTGTGAAGTTATTATTCTAGAATAGTGTTATAGTGCTAGCACTCTCAGCTAGTCCTATCTAGTGACTAGTTGAAGGTATAAATAGTGTATGAAGGCATAAGTTTTTGTTAGAAAAGTATCATTTGAAAGAATTAGAATTTCTAAAACCTACAAATTTGTCTTTAAGTTCTCATATGGAATGGCATTATACTGAATGAGAAAACTGGGCTCCACATTTTTTCTAAACATACTGTCATCAGGAGAAATTGTCAACTAGTCATCCTTCCCCATGTGCCATGAATGTTCCAAAGTACCATTGTGCAAAATTCCCTTTTCTGGAAATGACATACCCAGCATTGCTTGAGATGAAAATATTTTTATATCTAATATTTTGAACTTCAAGTATATTTTTATATAAAATATTATAATACACAAAATCCTCATATCTGAAACGTTTTTAATTAAAATGAGAATATTAATTGAATCCAAAGATTGTCAAAAACCATAAAAATCTAATTTTCCCCATAAGTTATTAATAATTTTTAAATAATCATGTCTATAAAATTTAATTAAACTTTGCAAGTGCCAGCTTGGGAACAAATAAATAAAATGGTTTAAAATATGTGTGATATTTTTATTCAATATAAATGGCAGCCGCCCCCTCCCCCAAAGATAAAATAGTTTTTTTTTCCCTGTACATTGAAACATAATTTTTGATTAATCTCATTAAGATCTTATGTAAATCAATTTTGTGCGATAATTATTTCAGAAGTTATTAGCAAAATTACCTAAGTTTGGCTTACATTTTGTTATTTAATTAGGTATCTAAAGAAATAATTAATTTTGAAAGTTGAAAATAGCACAGGTCATCTAGAAATGGACCCTAAAATGGTAGTTGCAAATTTTGTGTTGCTACTGTTCACCGTTTTCGAGGGATTCTTGTGAGAGACAAACACATGTATTTTCTGCTTTATATATATCTAGATAAATAATCCCAGACCACATCAGGCTGATACCATGAATGAGGTACTAAAAAGTGTGAATATTGCATGATGGACTAACACTCTCCCCTGCTTTATTTCCCATTGAAAAATCTGTGGGATACTTTGGGAAGAAACCTTTCTGCTTAATCATATCTAAGGGTGAGAACAACATGCAGAAAAAATACAGATTTAGTAATGGGCATGTTTCTCCAAGAATTGGTCTTTAAACTTGTATTGAATATTAGAAAACAATGCTTAGCAACTATAGCTGTTAAGGGAGATCATATCCCTTATCAAGAGGCATCTTTTTTCTTATTTTTTCTCTTAATAAAGCCCTTTTTGTTTGAGTCTGTGCAATATCTGTAATTTTGATATTGGAAATATGCACTCTTTATGTAATCTTTTTGCATGCAAGAAGATAGTTATAGTGTGAATTCCACACTCAATAGGTGATTAAATTCCTGTGAAGTTATGAAGCCCCAAAAAAGCTTTACATAACCCTAAATTGTTGTATATAAATATTAAAGTTTGAATATTTCTGTGTTTTGATTAAAACTGTTTTCTGATTTGTTACATGAATTTAACTTTTTATATTGAATTCAAAATCTGTCAGCTTGGGGAGGTTATTAAATTTAACTATTTAGTGTTTCTAACTTGACTTAATTTGAAACGCAAGTTTAAAATTTTAATTGTTATAACTCTTAACTTTCAGTTCTATGAATTTAACATCTTCATGATTGCAATTTTTAATGCTGTACAGTCACTGTTTTTTTAATTACTCGTGGAAAGTTTGATTAGTTACCTAAAAATGTTTTCTTTTTTAATTTGCATCTGAGCCAAAAGCAAATTCATTTTCCCAACTTCTGCTACTGAATGAGAAAACTCTTACCAGGTGTCTGCTAATTATAAAAAAAATAAGAATATCTTTTTTTTTTTCGAACAGAGTTGATAAAATAGTTTTATATTTCTGAAGGCTAAATTAAATGTGAACACAGGGTTCAACCTAGTTTTAGCAGAAAAAAATTATTAAACTTATTACTTCTTCTGCGAAAATAATCTCCCACAAGTAACTATATCTTTAAATCAAAACTATATAATATTACACAATTTTATTAACATGATAACATGAGTTTTCAAAATTAATTTGAATGGATAAAAAAGAAGCTTTCATTATTATTATTATGAAACAAGAATATCAGAAAAGCAAACAAGATGTAACCTTGATGTTCATATTTATAAAAAAAAATATCTTTTTTTTTTTATCACTTGATATTCATTTTGAAATATCCCCTAATTTTTGTGAGCAATGTATATTTTAGAATCCTTAATTTAAATCTAATGAGGGAATAAGTTTAAGTTTGGATTTCTAATTCCTGTATTTTACTGTAGACAGAAACAAATTCTAAAGTGAACCTTTAGAGTGCGTTTTGCATTGAAGAAATTTTAAAATTCTTGAGAGGGGCTGGTGAGCTTGTGAATAAATTTCTTAGGATGTGATGCAGACACTATATTTTTTTTGTCTATTTGTTATTAAATTCATGAACTTTAAATGTTTGAATAACATTTTAATTAAAACAGTTGAATATAATTATTTCCAAATTACTCTGACAGGTCAAAAGTAAGTAGTCATCAAATCCCAAAAACAGCAAGCAGTTATGACAAAGAAATTTTTTTACACTTTTTCTCAACACAAAAAGATGTCTTGATATGAACAAAAAGTATCATGTCTTACATATATATATTAGGTAGATTCCTTATAGGAACTCGACCTATTGCAATGGTTCTTATGATACGACTTCCAGAAAATTTCTTCAGATCTTCACCAATCATGATCCTTAGAACCCAAAACCACCCTTTGTTAAAAAGTTTATATATATATATGTGTGTGTGTGCGTGCGTGCGTTTTTTCCCATGTAATCTTGTGAACACAGTAACTGGAGTAATTTTGATTTAATTTTAACCTGCTTGGGATATGTTGTAAGGATAGTGAAAATCTCAGTCGAGTTCGTAGATGGGCTATCCATCTCAAAGGGGTGGTGGAAAAAGTGGGGAGTTTAAATTTTCATTTCTCCATAAATCCTTTACAATTGAAAATAGAAAGAAAATTCAAATTAAGAGAATTATCTCCTTATCGTAAAGAACAATTTTTGCTCTTAAACTTTTTCGAAAGCTGCTGGAAAGCTCTCGTCATTTGCAATCTCTTCCACCCGCTTTCATTCTTGCAACTCTAATCCTTCTGAAAGTAGAGGACGAAATGTTCTTTTCTTTATTATTATTAGTAGAGATGTATATATTGCTTTGCCAATGTTATCTTGTGAACATGATAAGTAGAGTAATTTTGATTAGATTTTAACCGGCAAGGGATATGTTGAAAGGACGGTGAAAATCTCGGCCGAGATCATAGATGGGCTATTTCATTTCCCCATAATTCACTTGCAATTGAAGATAGAAAGAAAATTCAAATTAGACGAATTAATGTCTCATCATAACAAACAACTTTTGTACTGAAACATTTTTGCTAGCTACAATTGCTTAGAAGTTATGAGCTAAAAAGCCGTTTTCAACCTTATCATAACGAGCAACTTTTACATTGAAGGTTTTTTCACAGCTAGAATTGCATAGAAAATATGAGCTGAAAAGCGATGTTCAATCAATCCACCCGTCCCCCCTAACAATTTATAGTTTTCCCATTACTTCGTTACAATTAAAGATAGAAAGAAAATTTCAATTAGGCGAATTATCACCTAATCATAATGAACAACTTTTATATTGAAAGTTTTTTGACAGTTAGAATTGCTTAGAAGTTATGAGCTGAAAAGGGATTCTTTCCCCCCCCCCCCACCGCCGTCCAACTTAGAATGCGTTTTAACCTATGCATGTGACACCTTGTTGAAAAGCTCCCATCCGCCGCATTCACTTTCTCTTTTTATACGGTAAACAAGCTGATATACCCGGTTTTGCTCCGAATGAAAATGCTCTCATGCTTAATATTTTTAATGTAAAAACTACTATTGTATAAAAATTATAATACACAAATTCCTTTTCTGATCTGAAAAGTTTTTAATTATAAGGAGAATATCAATTGAACCAGACAATTTTTTAAAACGGATAACTGATTTTCTCCATAAATTATTATTTATTATATAGGTACTTCAAATTTTGTTAATAATAACTAAAGTAAAGGAAAAGTTTTAATGATTATTTTGAAACAATTATATTAAATAGTTAATTATTCATTAGTTTAAAGCATGAAAATAAATCAATAGTTGGTCCTGATATAAATTGTTAATTGTCTACTTTTCAAATTTTCTTTTAGCATTCTTCCTTCTGGAAACAGTTCTTCATATTATTGTTGTTCTTCAACAAGAATATTGTTATGAATTCAGTTGAGAATTAATTTCGAAAAAAATATTAAAATGAGAGAAACAAATTTATGGAAATAAAAGATTTCGCGGAAAAACGCCTTTCTTAATTTTTAATTAACTGAAATTTTAAGCAACTTTTAGGCTTTGAAAAATTGAAGTTCACCTTTCTCTTTCTTAAATAAAAAGTGTGCAAAGTCTGGTTGAAATCGGTCCAGTGGTTTAGGAGGAGATGTGGAACATACATACATAGTCACAATGACTTTTATTTAAATTAAGATAATTATTATATAATTATAAGATTAAGATTGCTGGCAAATAGTATGAGCAATAAAATGTTTTAGTGAAGATTTTGTCACAATTAATTATTTAATTTTAACTAAGTAAATAGTTAATTTTAATTAATCAAACAATTAATTTTAATAGTTAATTTGATAAATAGTTAATTTTACAAATTACTTTAATTTGATATTTAACTAAACATGGCGGGACCATGATTTGTTTAATAAATTCAATATCTAATAGTCAAAAACGATAAATATTTAAATAAGTGTTGCCTTTATCCTTTTTGATATTGAAAAATATCTCCTCAACTTTAAAATTGATTTGGGATTTTCTGCCTGAGTATTTGGTTTTAACCATCAATGGAGATTTAAATTTACCACACACAATGTTTAATAATTTTTATTCTCTTATATGTTAAGAATTTAGTGACTATTATCTCTAACCAGGGAGTTCTCTAAATGAACCCATTTTAGTAGTGTTTAAGTTTTTCATGTTATGTGATTTTACAATATGACAAAATAATGTTCATACAATTATATTGTAACCTAGATTAAATAAATTAATTTTTAAATCTATAGTCTTTTTTCATTCGTGTCAAGAGTCAATTTCTTGTTACTGTTTCAGATAGGCTGGCTTAATATTATCTAGGAGATATTTGCACTGCTGAGATGTTTATTTCTTTATGACTTCTACCTGTTGTATGATTATGTGTTGATATAAAAAAAATTACCAATGTACTGACCGATAAATCTAGCATAACCTTTTGGAATGAAAAATAGAATGATAAAACCTTAATATAGTAAAAAATTAAATGTCATGAAAACAGAATTACAGCATAAATATTGCAATCTGTCGAAGCAAAGTCATTAGCTATGTCTGTATTGAACAATATGTAATATTTCATTACTTTTGTAACATTAGCATAAAGGAATCCATCTACCTTTGCCTTCAAGCTTGCCGAAAAGGGATTTTTTTTAATTACTTTCTCTTTTCATATTATTGATATTGTTAGTAATAAACAATTAGATTTAGTTTTTGGATAACATTATTATAATTTTAATAAAATGTTGCTGTGATCTATTCTCTTATAAGTGTTACACAGTTTCTCTATTGTAATATAATAACTTATAGTTTAATAATTATTCTTTTCTTTCAGCCCCAAACTTTACAGTTGGATTTCTTAACTAAAATTTTGCCTAACTATCATCATTTGCGGAAACCAACTCGTTTTGATTCAAAGTGATGTGAAATTTTGATATTTTTATATGAATTTTAGCAGTCTGATTAATTGATCATATACTAATCATTTTAAAACTTCTTAAAATCCATACTTTTATGCTCTTAATGTGAAACTACTTTTAAATTGTCATGTTGGTTATAACATATTGATAGATTTTATCTTATTTTGGAATGGAAATTTAGTGAAATATTTTCTAATTGTAAAAAATTGTACAAAATTTCATGACTCAGTAGAAGTTGTTTTATTGTAAAGTGTTTTAACATGGCTAAATTGTAAATAGCTTTTGATAGAACACTTCCAGCTTTGACTAGGGCAGCAAATGCTATGTGTATCAATTATATTTATTTATTCCTTTGAATTATTTATTATTTTTTATATTTTTATTTCATTGCAGCATTTCTTTGCATCCTGTTTTGTATTATTTTTGTTCTTTAAAAATGTGTAGAAAACATGTATTCTAAATTCTGTAGAACATTTATTGACTTATTAATAAAAAAATAATTTATTTTCAACATAATATTTCTCTATTTCTGTGTTTGCATTTTTATTTATTTTCTGTGCTTGCATATATGTAAATACAAATACTCTTTTCCATAACTCTTTACTAATACACTAAACACATTTTACATGTAAATAAAAATTCATTGTTCATATTTACAATTTGTTAAGTTAATATTTACATTTATGAAGATGATGCTTGTTCAATGAAACATCTGTATTTTCATACGGTGAAACAAATTTTACTATATTTTAGTAAAACTTTTGTCACAATAAACAAAAGTTCTATTTCTATACTAAATTTAATGTTGACTGATTAAAACAACATCAGATGCAAAAACTCATGAAAACAATTTGCAAAAGAAGTTACATTTTCAGCCATAATGTTCTTATTTTTAGTTAAAGTGTTTTCAAAAAATGAATTAACTTGCATTGCTCTATTTCTTGCTGAATAAATATTTGATGTAAAATACAAGGTGTTTACTAGTCACAAATTTCAATTTCATTGACAAATCTTGGTCAAATTTTTATCAGCTTCAAAGCATTCTCTTAGATTTCACAGTTGGTTAAATGCTTTTTGCTTGTGTTAATGGTGAAAACAGCTGTTTTTTAAAAAAAACATTTCATTGAATAAAAAATTCAGTTTATATTTTAAGGAAATAAAAAAAAATGTATACTTAACAGAAACATTAATCATCAAACTAAAAACTTGCTTTCTCGCCCAGATCTTTAATGTTGATTCTAAAATGTTCTTTGTTAAGTATTGAGTTTCAAATTAATGAGTCAATGAAATGCTTGGCATAAATTCCAGTTCTTATTCTTATAGAATAGCAAACTAAGGACATCTGTGTAATAATTACAGTTATGAGTAGTTTAAAATTTAACTGTTAAGTGCTGAAGAAGCATTTAACTCTTTAACATCGGGTAATTTTTAATCAATGTTTATCTGCAATTCTTTAATATTATTATGTAATTCAGTGTTATAATAGTATAATTTAAATTAATACTGTAGTAATATACACTGAATCTATTAACCTATGAAAGGCTTACACCTTCTTCAGAAAATTCAAATGTTATGAAAATAGACTAATTTCCCACCTATGTAAATTGCTAAGTGGCTTGCGATCTGATATCAGAGATTTTTAAACAATATTATTTTCTGAAACTTGATAAATTTAGGTCACTTCAAACTTTCTGAATTATGTTTTAGTTACTTCATTTTAATATTTCTCTATTGAATCTCTTATTTTGAAATTAATTCCTTTAAAAGTCCTAGGCAGCTGAAAAGTTATGTCGCAAAATGTTATTTTTTGAACTTAGTGGACACCCTGAAGTTAACGTAATAGTTTACAAAGATTCTTAAATGATGTAAGAGTTGCAATAATCTCAATCTCAGAAAACACAGTTTTCCATTGTGTTGTGTACACATCTGCTATCCCTAGTTGTTGGACATGAAGTTAAATCTTGAAGACACGTTAGTGGCTGGTATCCATGATGTTCTGGATTTCGTGAAATTCTTGAGTAATGACTAGAATGATTATGAAAGTTGCTTATCTCTGTTGCATACATTTTTCTGTGAATAGTATTTTGCCTTGAGTTGTATTCATTAGTTGTTTCCATTTTATCCAACTGAGGATCTTTAATGTTGACTGATAGAAGAGTCTCTGGATCTGATACGAATCGGTAAACATACCTTTCTCCTGAAATGAAAAATAACACAGTGGTTTATAAAACATTTTTGTAGCTTTAATTTACTATGTAAAATATTTAGACTAACTAATTTGTTTTTGAAGGTCTGATGGTTAAGTGTTTAGGTGAGATTTATATGTCATATATGTATACAGTAAAGTGCAGTGTATGGTTCATTGGCAGTGCTATAGTGAAACGAACTGCTGTAGCGAAAGGATTAAAGTTTTTTTAAATTACTTGACTTCTGCTTCTTTTATGGTAAAGAAAATAATGACCATTCTCAAAGTAAGGATTATTGGAAGATCCTGATTTTAAAACTGTACTCTGCTGCATTTTAATTTAAAATATCAGTTATTTGATACTGTATCAATTAATGTAAAGTTAATAGAAAAATAAATTTTTAACTTCCCATATTTAGAAAAAAAATATGTGACTCATATAAGCTTAACTATGATTTTGTACTTGCTCTTTTAGACACAATTGTAATTCCTCTTTAATCTAATGATCCATTATAATTTAAAAAATAACTGTATTCTATTTGTTTACTATTACTTCTTTTGTATTCCACAAACTATTTCACTAATTAAACAACATTTTCACTTGCTTCAAATTACAACATCAAATACTAAACTGGTATTACCACTTAGCTGGAAATCAGAATTCTTGTACAAAATTGTAAAAGGTAGGTGACTGGTTTTGAATGATTTAGCATGGAATAACCCAAATGCTGAATTGTGTATATATTCTGATACCACTTACCGGCAACTTTCTGCATTATACCTTTTTCATAATAATATCTCAAGGAACGACTAAGTTTGTCATAATTCATGGCTGGCCGATTTTTCTGTATTCCCCAACGCCGTGCAACCTTAAAAGCAATAAGAAAAATAAACCATTAAAAGAAGATATGGTTTTTAACAGCAAGAAAAGAAAATTCAATTGATTTTTAAGACCCTTTAAATGCCAACATGAGTTCATTATTATTAGAAATGTTTAAGTTTAATCAACAGCAAAACCATGTCCAAGTGTATATAAAATTTAAATGTTAAAGTTAATTTTAACATGGTGCACTGGAAAATAATTGTCATTATTATTTTTTTTCATACAATTTAACCTTTTCTTTGATAAAGCAGTTTTAGGTTTTATTGAATTTTTGAATTCTATATTATGAAATTGAGCGACTTAGAATATACTTTTAGAATGTTTTCTGAATGCATGCATTAAATAAATTTAATGGAAATATATGTATTGAATGTAATGCATTTATTTACATTAGGTAATCTTTTTTTTTATTCAAGTTAATTATGCCACTGCAAGTGATATTGTTTATTTTATTTCATATATGTTTATTAAACTACAGTTGCCATCATAATGCATTTTTAGAATTGTCAAGAAAGAATCATTAATTGAGTGTGTTTGAAAAGTATGAGAAACGTTTCATGAAGAATAGAGGAGTAGAACATTTTTATGGTATTCGTCTATAATAGTTTAATATAATTCTTTGTATATGTAAGTATTGAAGTTGTTATAGTTATCTTTACCCTTTTTATACTGCTGATATCTCTATGATTTTATTCCAGATTGCGACGTAAGTAAGTAACTATAGATGATGGAACTTGACGTACCCAAAAGCCCTCTGTGTGTTACTGTCTTTCCTGCTTCTTCCTATATCTTGATTTAATAGGGACCAGATCGAGGCTTAACTGCAACTGTTTGTTCTGTTTTCTATTTCTCAATCAAAGTTGAGAAGCAACGCAACAATACTCTATGAGAATTCTGTATTCTGCTTATTCTTTTACTTATTGCTAAAGAATTTAGAAAATAAAAAAAATTCAATTCGAAAAATAAAGAACTTTGCAGCATGAAATCGTGTTGATGTTTTCAATTTCAAAGGGTTTTTTTTTAAATATATAAAAGATAGCTACTTATCAAT
>BGPR01030494.1:4979-18633 GCA_013235015.1 Araneus ventricosus
TTTTTGCATTTGTAGGGGTTTGCGTAAACTTTTATTACTCGGAACTGGTGAACCCGAGGTTGATGAAACAAAAACCAGTTTATTCAGGAAGATACAGTCTTTATTATCTCCAGTACAAATTTAAGGAAAAATTTATCCCAAATAGCAAAAATAAGGTTAAAAGTTTGACTTTAAAAATGACAAATTTTCAATTTTTGAAGGCATGTAATTCCCAAAAGGAATCTATTCTCCACATTACTTTTGTGGGGATGTGTAGCTACCATAATGTACTATATTTACAAAAAATTTCAACCCTGGGATTTGCTTCTTTTAAGAGTTACGGGTTTTCAAAATCTGAAAATTTCAAAAAAATCCAAATTTTGTCACCTTATATCTTCGTTGGGGCAAAGTTTAAAAATCTGAAATTTCTACAGATAAACCCTCTATAATGTATTATACTGCTGTAAAAATTTCATGTTTGATATTTATCTACAAGTCAAGTTAGAGGACTTTAAAAATCCCATAGAAAACGTATTTCTTGCTGAAAATGACGAAGCATTAATTTGACTAAATATTTCTTTTATCATCAATAAATTATAATATGATCTCCAAGTATTATTTGTAATTAAAATTACAATTCAAATTAATTCTTATGGCATTTATATTTTCAATTAATGCACCATTTGGTACATTAATTTTACTTCGTATTTATTCTGCTAAGTTATAACATTATATTATGTCATGTTTCTATTTATGAGATAATCTCTTAAAATGCTGTAGGCCTAATGTACTTATTCAACAAAATGTGTGGATGTTCAGACCTGTTCACAGACTTTTGTGATAGACTTCAACAAACCAAAGCAAGTCTACAGCGACCGTACACTAAACAAATATTGACACCAGCAGAAATGTTTGAATTTTGTCATGAACATTTAAAAGGAATAGCCTTCACTTACATAAAAGATGAAGAAATCATTCAACATCATAAAAATAAACTTCTTGACCGATTTGAAAACTCTGTGGCAATTACTGGTACAAGGGGTTTCCATTGTTTTATTCCTGTGTCAGAGAGTAACCTGATGTGCTTCATTACTTCACAAGCTACGGAATATGAAATTCATTCCACTACAAAAGTTGTACAAATAACACTTCACACAAGAGATTCTGTTGCATGTGTATGTGATGGTCAGTGGTGGCTGGCAGAGGTGAATGACATTAGTGATATAAATAAAGATGTGCTAATAACATTTTATCATCCCTGCTGGTCCAAGGATATCTTTTAAGAAAAAGGAGAAAGACCAGACTCGGGTGCCTATGAACAATGTTTTAAAGAAACTAAGTGCCTTAGAAGTACAACGACTACTGGAAGGACATATAACATTTCCCCAAAACTAAGTGAAGAAATATCAAAACTTCTTAATAAATACAAATCAAGATAGAACGATAAACCTGACTCGTGTGTATAGTATATCCAAACTTTTGTGATGTGTTAGTTGTAAATAATATATTGATACTTTTATTTGAAGTTTTAAAGTGTTTTAACAATGGTAACCATAGTAAAAACTGTGTTTTAAAATAAGTGAATAGAGAAGCCTCAATTATACTGTGAAACCTAAAGTGACCATGAAACATATTCAAATTTTTCAACTTCATTATACATTTAAAGCAGGGATGGACAAACTTTTTCAGTCGCGGGCAAAAAATCAAAAAAAAAAAAGTTTGGCGGGCCAAGATAAATTTTTCTAAAATTTTAAAAACAATATACAAGTATTACAATTTAAATATGTTAATGAGATGAATGAAATTGCGCGATTTCATTTTTAAAAGTTCCTTATATTGAGGTTCGAAGTGAGATGTACTGATTCTAAGTAACGAAGCTAAATGCTCATCTGTCAGTCTACTTCTGAAATAATTCTTTCTAAGGTTCATAGTTGAAAACACTTGTTCACATACATAAGATGAAGCAAATATAGCACTGATTTTCTGGGCGTGAGATATTAAATTTGGGAAACTCACTTTCGATAATGATTTGTAAAACTCTAACTTTGGCATATTTAGAAACAACTACTTGAAATGATTGTTAGATTGCAACTCAATTAATTCAAGCTGCAAATCTGACCTCACTGCTTCACAATTTACGTTGAAAGGCATGGTAAAAATATCCAATTCTGTTTCAATGGCACTGAAATCTTGAAATCTGCGTTCGAACTCAAAATGCAGTTTTTTCAAGCCATCTTCATAATTCTTAAGCTTCTCTTCATTTACTGAGGGTATTGAATTTAACCTCGAGAAATGAGACAAGTCGTTCTTAGCTAGCTGCCCAGCAAACAGATGAAGTTTTAGTTTAAAAGCTTTGTGATGGGCCCAGATATCGTCGATAAATTGATTTTTCCCTTGCATCTTGACATTCAAGTTGTTCATATGACAAAGAAGATCTGTGAAAAATGCAAAGTCCGAAAGTCATTCTGTATCTTCTAACATTTCGCACTCCGCAGAACACTGTTTCTCATGGAAGAACGACACAATGTCGTCTTTCAGCTGCCAAACTCGCTCGAAAACACATCCTGCACTAAGCCACCTTACTTCTGTGTAATACAGTACATCAGAGTATTCAGATTGCACGGACTGAAGAAAATTTCGAAATTGCCTGTGAGTAAGCCCACGAGATCGAATAGTATTTACAAGCTTCACGACTGCATCAATCACGGGTTTCATATTCAATGCAGATTTACACAGAGCATCTTGATGTATAACACAATGTAGAAAAACAACATTGTTCCCGGGATAGTTTTGATTAAAGAGTCCAAGAAATCCAGATTTTTTCCTGTCATATTTGGTGCTCCATCGGTCGTAATATTACATATATTTGTTATAGGCACTTTCAAAGTTAAAAGCCCTTCCTGAAATTCTCGAAAAATATCACATCCCTTTGCAGTTCCCTTTAAAGAACGCATGCACGCCAGTTCCTCGCTAATTTCAAAGTTCTCATCAACACCTCTTATAAATAATACTAATTGAGCAGTATCATTTATATCAGTGCTTTCATCCATAGCTATGGAGCAAAATTTTAACTGGCCAATCTTTGACTCTAATTGTGATGTCAAATTTTTATCGATGGCTTCGATTCTAGAAGTCACCGTTTTTCGAGATAAGCTTACAGTCTGAAAATTATTTTTCTTGTCTGGACATAAAACATCCCAAACTTGGAGCATGCATTGTTTAACGAACTTCCCATCACTGATAGCTTTATTATTTTTAGCAATATTGTATGCTACAATGTAACTTGCATGTGTAGCTGCTTCTTGGATAGTGTTTACCTTCTTGAAAAAATTTTGTCGGCCTGATAATTTTTTACAAAGACTTTCTACATTTTATTTTCTTTCATATTCGGACATTGCTTCGTAATTGGAATTCTTATGCTTAGATGTGAAATGACGGGAAATGTTATATTCTTTGAAGACTGCTACAGCTTCATTGCAGATGAGATACACTGGTTTATCTTTAACAACTGTAAAAAATATTTCCAGGTCCATTCATCATTAAAAGCACGGCACTCTGAACCAATTTTACGTTTTTCAGTAGCCATTTTGGGGTTGAAATATTTTACGAATAACCCAAACAGGCACTAGCTACTCTATACTTTTAATACTTACACCACTATTCACAATGATGCTATATATGCAATCAATAATATTAAAACTCGCGCCAAAAAAAAAAAAACCCGCTGGCTGGAGCTTAAAATGCGCAGTCTGCCACATGTGAGGTCTAACTCACCTATATTGGATTCCCATATGTCTGTTCCCCAGAAAGAGATAACGCTTGTTGGCGCCAGTCTACAGCTATAACTAACAAAGAACTTCCGCTTTTAACACTTTACCGATTGAAAGCTGTCTGTTTATTGATAGCTTCTACAGAATATGCACTGTGAGTAATGTACAGAAGCACATCGTTGCGATGTGGTTGAATGCTAAGAACAGAATGATTTTCAACAGAAATGAAACCGGAAAGACAGACGCACTGGCGCCAACACTGTCTGTGCTTGCTATTTCCGTCGATTTATGCTTTGTAGAACAAAAATAGAGAAAGTGAAAAGATCATCAATCCTTTGAAAAAAAGGAAGAAAAAAATATTTAAACAAAGTAGAAAAGGAGATGGATATATAATATATAAATCATATTTTCTTTTAATTTCCGTCGGACCGGCAAATTAAAATTCTATCCGCGGGCGGGATAAAACCTTCCGGCGGGCCGGAGTTGGCCCGCGGGCCATAGTTTGCCCATGTCTGATTTAAAGAGTGCACAAGCTACTTCATGTATAAAAAAGGTAAGTTTATATGCAATAGGTAATAGTAGTTATATCATATTATAATTTATTAATGATAAAAATAGTACTTAGTCAAATTTATGCTCCATCATTTTTGGCAAAAAATGCGTTTTTTATGGGATTTTTAAAGCCCTCTAACTTGACTTGTAAATAAATATGAAACATGAAATTTTTACAGTGATATAATACACTATAGAGAGTTTATCTGTAAAAATTTCAGGTTTTTAAACTTTGCCCCAGCAAAGATATAAGGTGTCAAAATTCAGATTTTTTTTAAATTTTCGGATTTTGAAAGCCCGTAGTTATTAAAAGAAGCAAATCTGAGGGTTGAAATTTTTTGTAAATACAGTACATTAAGGTAGCTACACATCCCCACAAAAGTAATGTGGAGAATAGATTCCTTTTGGGAATTATATGCTTTCAAAAATTGAAAATTTGTCATTCTTAAAATCAAACTTTTAACCTGATTTTTGCTATTTGGGATAAATTTTTCCTTAAATGTGTACTGGAGATAATAAAGACTGTATCTTCCTGAATAAACTGGTTTTTGTTTCATCAACCTCGGGTTCACCAGTTCCGAGTAATAAAAGTTTACGCAAACCCCTACAAATGCAAAAATCAGCATGTTTTGTAAAACAAAAATGGCTGCCATCGGAATTCAGAAACAGATAAAAAAATTAAAATTAGTCTTTTTGGACTCTCTAATTATGTAGGAATCAATATACAAAAAATCATTTGATTATAAAATGGTCAAGCAACCAGCTCTGGATCACTTGACATGGAATGACCCTAGAGCATTAATCAATAGTTCATCGAATGATTTGAATTATATTTTGATTCCATATGAGAGGCGCCATCTAGTATTGAATTAGAGAAAAAATTGATTGCAAGATGCCATGATATTTGTAAGAATGAGTTATGAAATATATTAAAGTTTATAAAGAAAAAATAATGAAAATGAAATGTTTTTAAATACATGTTTTTTATTAGAGTACTAAAAGATAGAAAATGGTGGTCAAAGCAAAATAGTAAAAGTGTGAGATGCTAAAGAAATGCTTTAACTAAATAAGAATTTTAATCACATTCATTTTTTTTGTAATGAATATTTAGAAACTGTCGTTCTTATGATATTCATTCCACCTTAATTTCTTTATTGAATTGCTTTCAGTGCCTTCCTCTTTTGCGATGTTTGTTGACCTCCAGATTGTTGATAAAAAATTTTGTCCTCTTCAGTACACTAAAATAGCGTAATTAAAAAAATTGTTTTATTTTTACTATTTTAAATGCATTGTTTAGAATGAGCAATTGCAAATGTGTTAAGCGTTCATTTATGTGCATGCTAAAAGCTGAATATTCAGAATTTGCTGGAATATTACTTTAAAACCTTGCAGAACGTCCTTAGCTTTCTTGCTATGTATGTTACTGGCTTGCTAATCTCGTTGATACAGGATAACCAGAAAGGAGTGATGGTTTTTAAAATGGAAAAGTAAACAACTTCTGGCAGTAATTCAAGCTAATCTTGAAGGTTATTAATGATTGCGATAAGGAATTTTCTCTAGTATGTTTCTTTTTATATTGCTAAATGTCACAAAAAGATGTCACTGCTTCACCTTGGAAATATGTGTGAGGAATTTTCTCTAGTATGTTTCCTTTTATATTGCTAAATGTCACGAACAGATGCCACTGCTTCACATTGGAAATTTGTGTGAGGAATTTGAATAATTTATCTGGTTCAGCTTATTTTATCTACGACATTGCGATGCTTCGTCAGGCCAGTCGCATTTTTCTCCCCAAGAGCAATATTTTGGTAAATAGCTTCATTGCAATGGACTAAATTCACTCCACATGCAACAGTGGCGGGTGTCTACCGAATTCTCTGGATCTTAATCCATGCGATTTCTCCCAGTGATAGATGATACTTGATAGATGCAGTATAGCAGTCCTTAGTGTGCAGACACTGGTTGATATTGAAGTACGTAGCTGCAATTTTCGTGTTTCATTTTTTATAAGCCACATTCGTATTTCGCTTCTGACAACGTTGTTTAACCTTTTGACTATGTGAAATTTGTAATAACATAAGTAAGTGCACAAACAAAAATTTCTGCTCTCATTCATTTATCTCGTATAAGAATAGTATACAGGGTGTTTCAAAAATATCTGGCAAAAATGAGAGAGTGGTTAGGCATACGATAAGCATCCAAAATCACCTAGGAACATGGGTCGCAAACGCCATGTAGAGGCAGCAGATGGCACTTAAAATAAAACGGCGCTGGCCAAAATTCCTATATCTTTTTGAATCTTTAAGGTATTGAACTGTAATTTTTATATAAGTTTCCTTTTATATCTGGTTCTGAAGTTGTGAAAGAAAAATTAGGCTACCTTCAGCGCATTCGCAGTAAAAAATAATTTATTAAAAATTCTTATACCTTCTCTAATATTCAGAGAATTTACTTCAAATTTTTAGACAATGCTACTCTAGCATATTTTCACATATTACGTAAGTTTCATACAATTTGGTTGAAAACTCAGTAAGTTATAAGCAAAAAACATGCGAAAAATTGGGAGTTTTTTTAAAGATACCTTTATATCTTCCCGAATATTCCAGCTATTTTTACGAACATGCATGTAAATATTGCCCATAACACACAAAATAATTGACGAAAGTCGCAAGCCATTATCAGATTTCTATGAAATGGGATGAGCTAAAATCCCTTTTCTACATCATTAATTTCTAGTCAGTCCCCAAAATGCCCTCGAGACCGAATCTTCAATGTAAATTGTGAGTTAAAAACTATTCTTTATGTGGTCGAAGTTCGAGGAGATATTTGAAAAATGTACAAATTTCAAACAGTGTCGGCAATTGCGGTAAGCGCTGTATTATTTTAAATGTCTACTGCTGCTTCTAGATGGCGTTTGCGCACCCATGTTCCTAGTTGATTTTGGAAGCTTATCATATGCCTGATCTACCCTTTCATTTTTACCAGATATTTTTGAAACACCCTGTATATAAATATCAGGTTGCTCATTATTCAATTTTTAAAAACATCCTGGACATCCTGTATATATAGCATAAGCTGCGCTTCTAATTTTCAAATCATTTCTTAAATTGCTATGATTGCTCACTTTATAAACATCTTAATCTGAAATTCTCTATTTCCTTCACACAAATTCATTAATTGTATCAACTATATGATTTCAACTTCTCCAAGTTTATCTGGAAACAGAAGAAATATTTTATTTATATTTGAAAATATTTACCCTGCTCATAAATTCCAAACGTTTTGCATAAATGTGAAAAATTTATGGTCATATAAAGGTCCCATAAGCCTAAAATCACGGACTCGATCCACCGTCAAGGTCAGTGGATTCTTATGAGACTCAATATCGTCAGCTTCTGTATCGGAAGATTGTGCGACATGGTAAGATCTTCTTTAGTACTGTTTGGCATTTAGTTTAATGCATATCAAAGGTTTAATTACAGCGATAACTTTAAAATTAAACTTTAAATATTGGTTTTATTTTAAATCGGTATTCACATATACAGTGAAACCTCTTCGAACGGCCACCCCTATATAGCGGCCACCCCTCTTAACGGCCAATTTTTCGTGGCACGGATTTTTCGGCCCATAGACCTAATGTTAAAATAACCCCTAGCAACGGCCACCCAACCCCTCTGAACGGCCGCCGGGTGGGTTCACCCATCCCATTTTTCCGGAAAATCTACTCACATCATGTTTCTAATTTTGAGCCGAAAGGCTGAAGGTTAGGTTAAGGGAGGTCGTTGGTTCGTTTGTATGTCTTGCTTCCTAATGGCTGTTAGCGGATTCCGATAATTTTGGAGCAAAAATGCCATCCACGCTTGTTTCATTAGTTCGTCAGCGATCTGAGTTACAAAAATGTCGAAGCGCGTTTTCCCAAATCTCGAGCAGCGCATTGAAGTTCTACGTCAATATGAGAACGGCAAATCCGCGAGAAAGTCATCTGAATTGGGGGTACCAGAATAGAGCCGTTGTTTAACTGCGGAAGAACGCAAATCAACAAAGCTATTAAAGCAAAGGATCTGATTTTGAAAGAGTACGAAGACCTCAAATTTCGTGGTGTCAAACGGATGAGACACAAAAAGTATGTCGACATAAACGAGGCTGTTCTGGAATGGTTTAAAACTGTTTGGGCGAAGAAAATTCCTGTCAGTGGACCTAGATTCAACACAAGGCAAAAGAACTTGCGGATCCTCTGGGAATTGAAAATTTTTCCGTCAGCAATTTGTGGCTGGACAGATTTCGAATACGAAATAACATCACCTGTCGATCACTGTGTGGCGAAGCGGCCGATGTCGACCCCAGCTCTTGTGAAGGTTGTCATTAGGGTCTTCCACTGGTTTTGGCTGGATATGATGACAAGGGCGTATTCAACATGGACGAGAAGACACTCTTTTTTCGCGCTTTGCCCAATAAGATGATTCAAAAGCATGATTCAAAAATCCGAAGAAGCCAGAGGTGAAAACATTCCGAATGAGAGGCTTATCATTAGTTTAATCAAATCTAAAATTAATGTGAGTTTGATTTAAATAAAGTAACCAGTATGTTGTGTGTATGTAAACGTTTTTACAAATGGATTTTTGTGCCTTTCAAGCGCTAATTCCTTCTCTGACGAGGAATTTTCTGATACGGTTTGTAATCGTCAGCAAGATAAATTTCAACTCAAGCGACGTCGAGAAAAATAGATGAAGACATCGGACAAACGAATCGGTTAGAGATTTACTTTTTAAACTGAAAAATGAATTTGAAAAAAATGGTTGTTTCCGAGAAGAAGAAAAACTTAAAACAGTCACAAATTGTATCTTTTTTTCAAAAAATATAAAAAATCATTAAATAAAGTACTATTTTCTCTTTAGATAAGTCTGAAACCTCATTTTAAATAAGAAATATGTGTCAGACTTGTTTATATTATGTATTGTGGCAATTATCTTGTGATTGTAGCGAAAACCCTTCAGAGCGGCCACCCCCTCTGAGCGGCCAAATTTTCTCGGAACGGAGGGGTGGCCGCTCAGAGAGGTTTCACTGTATTAAAACTATAGAAGGGAAATTTTATATTTGATACAATTATGCTTTAAATTGTATTTTCAACCATTGAATTTAACACTAATACATGAATAGGCGTGTCGAAAGTTTAAACACAAGAGTTTTACAGTCGAGTAAAAATAAAAAGGTAATACTTGATTATTGCTGATTTAAACTGAATTAGTTGAAATACACTCCACAGTTTCCCATCTATAACATTAAGTTCTGTATTATTTCTAGTTTTAGTTTCAAGCATCCTCATTGGCCAATTTCATTCCTTCAAATATAAGAATACTAATACCAAACTGTACTTAAGTCACTGAGACGCTGATTTGGAGGCATGGATTAAGAGCTATTATGTTGAAAAGTCCTATCTTTTTCGCCTAAAACTTCACCTGAATGATGCAAAAGATCGAAAAGTGTCTCTTTTTCAGATTTTTGCCGACCATTGAAGAAGGCTAGGGTTGTCTACCTATTGAAACAAATCACTCTCCATGTCATCAGCGATCCATTACCAAGCTGTCTACTAACTCCTTGGTTCTGTTCGGACATCAGGCTGTAAATACCATCAGCAATCCATTACCAAGCTGTCTACTAACTCCTTGGTTCTGTTCGGAGATCACGCTGTAAATACCATCAGCAATCCATTACCAAGCTGGCTACTAACTCCTTGGTTCTGTTCGGAGATCAGGCTGTAAATACCATCAGCTTTCTATCCGTACCAAGCTTTGTCTACTAACTCCTTGGTTCTGTTCCGGAGATCACGCTGTAAATACATCTAAGCAATCATACTCGCTGTTTTCTGCCTGTTCTGTCTGGAGATCAGGCTGTAAATACCATCAGCAATCCATTACCAGTCTACCACACCTTTGGTTCTGTTCGAGAATCAGGCTGTAAATACCATCAAGCAATCATTACCAAGCTGGCTACTAACCAGCAGGTTCTGTTCCAGGAGATCAGGCTGTAAATACCATCAATCCATTTCCAAGCTGTCTACTAACTCCTTGGTTCTGTTCGGAGATCAGGCTGTAAATACCATCAGCAATCCATTACCAAGCTGGCTACTAACTCCTTGGTTCTGTTCGGAGATCAGGCTGTAAATACCATCAGCAATCCATTACCAAGCTGTCTACTAACTCCTTGGTTCTATTCGGAGATCAGCATGTAAATCCACCAGAGCCGTCAAAATTCCATTTTTTTCATGAGTAGGGTAGACCGGTGCTAGTTGGCCATAGGGGCACGTTGTGCCAGTAGCGATATGTTAAATACTTTTCTTTATTTAACACTGTCATTCCGGACAAGTGTGCATTATCCCGCCTTCCTTCTTCCACATCAGCGTCATTGAAGAAGTAGCGTTCATTAAAGAACCAGACAGAATTTTCTAATTTTTGCTAAGCTGAGTAAATTTCCTCACTTATGAATAATCATTTTTTCTTAGCTTATAAATTATAATTTCCATTTTTACAAATAATATTCAGAAAGATATTTCTTCATCGTTACTTTAGGGATTGTTTGCTTATGGAAATGCTTTCAGAATAAATCTCTACACTCATGAGAAACAAAAATGGCGATATGGGGAACGTTGGCCCCCGCTGCTACACAGGATTTATCAGGATGTGCGTTATAGAAATATCTCTGAACATGTGGGACGGAATTGTACCAGATTTATTATGCAAGATACTTGTTATGAAAAATCATGCGGACTCAATTTTGATCATAATTACACAATACTATTTGACGATGACCATAAAAGCTGTATCTCAGTTTCTATTGAATATAAATGCACAAAATTTGTATATAATACACACAATGAGGATAATAACACAACTACGTTACTTAAATTAATAAAGTATAATAATATAGAAGAATGTTTTGTGATAGTCGCTTCATGTTAGTAGTGGTTCAACTTACCCCACAGTCGGGCAGGTTGGCCAAGCGACTTGGTGTCACTTTGAGGTTTTAAATTAATACTAATAGTTAATATATTCAAATTTTACTATGGCGTATTATTTCTGAAGGTTCACTAATAATGTCAGCTTAAAAATTAAAAAATTTTGAATTCCATTTTCTTAAAAATTCTTATAAGAAAAAACGGCCCAACTAGTTCCGGTCTACCCTATGACATAAGTGTATGAATATGACATACATGCATTTATCACCTAATGACATCATCCCACTCTAATCGTGCTTCTTTATGGCGTGATTTTCATATATCCCGATTATAAAACTCTTCCATGAATAGTTTTTCTATATTTGTCCTCCATCTACATTTTTAACTCAAGAAAAAAGAAAAATTCTCAGTTGAAGTAAAATTTCTGATGCGTCCGTCGTTGCGGGTGCTAGTCACACGTGACATTCCTTAACGAGATTTTTGTTTGAAATCATCGCGTTTTGACTTTTGTAATACGGCTACAGAAACGGACTTTTTTTTACTCTCATTCACTAGATTTCATATACTTCCTCAAATTAAAATTCTTTAGATGTAGCCGTACTGAGCTAACGTCGAACCAATAATCAAGTTCTTATATAAGACGTTTTATGCACGGCACCTGCTTGCATGATTTCGTTAACCCATTAACGACTGACGTTGCGAAAGCGCAACATTAATTTATGAATTTTTTAAAGATATTATACGTTTGTATGTCCGAAGTAATATTTTTATTTGGTTCTCTATACTTAAATTGTTCGTAATAAATGTTTTGTTTCCATATTAGTGGAATTTTAACACCTGCAAAAAATATTTTTTTTCTGGTGTTTTGAAAACGGAATAAAGTCTACTTTTAAATAATAATTGTACATGGCAGTACATGCCGAATTTCCAATTTGATTCACATTTTTAAATAATTTTTTTAAATATCGTTTTGGACTGATGTTGCAAAAACGCAACATTTTGTAACTCTTATAAAAATAAATTTAATTTTATGGAAACAACTTAAATGTGTTCTTAATGCTGTAAGAAGTGTTAAAAAACTATTTGGTGCATTTCCGATAAAGAAAACACGGAGCGGTTTTAAATGGGTTAATTTGCGTATAAGCAGTTTGGGGTCTAAATTTTTGACACGATAGTTTTCGCTTTATATTTAAAATCGATGGGTAGGAGTAAAGCTTAAAAAACAGTAATGTTTAAGATTGTTTTAAAATTGCAGCTTTATATAAACGATATATCGAGTTAAACATAAACGAAATATTGAAATAAAGTGAATATTTAGATGTTTTTTAATAATTATTGTTGGGCCTAAATTTTTGACATGCTCTGTACTAACAGGAAATTTCTATTCGTCTTCACTCTGAAAATTCAGAACCTTTATTTAATTGCTAAATAATTCGTTAACTCTTGTGAGATGTCTCTTAGAAAAGTCAAAACTTAATGTTCTGCCTTTAGAAAAGTCGAAACCTAATGTTCTGTCTTTAGAAAAGTCAAAACCTAATGTTCTGTCTTTAGAAAAGTCAAAACCTAATGTTCTGTCTTTAGAAAAGTCAAAACTTAATGTTCTATCTTGAAACCCCTATCCTCTGTTCATACTATGATTTTCAGTGTAGGCTTAGAAAACCTAACAGAGCTTTTAGGGAATGCCCAACACGTATATATGAAGTTTATTGTGGCTGGTATGCAAACTTAGAAATCTGTGAAGCATGAAACTAATTGCCATTCCTCGTAAACTCTTTGATTTTTTTACTCATAAACCGGGACAAAATATTCTTTCCTGATTATCACTGTATATGATTAACAAGTTTCTGCGATTTTTTTACAAGTTAGAAAATATTCCGATAGTAGTGCATCTTTTGTGGAATTATTATTCCACAACGGATAAAGATGGACTGATATGCTCAGAACCGTGTCGCAGCTACAAATGTTGATTGCCGAACAAATTAGCAATTGTTGCTTTCTTTTTCTTATATAGCAGTTTCAGGATGATGAGTTGGGTAAATTTTTCTGATTTCAAGTTGTGATGCTGATGTAGACTCTCCAAACGCCGGCAAAAATAGCACTGGTCAATAAATATTTTTTTCTCCATTTTATGTCTTTTTAGATCGGATAGGCAATACAGGTTCTTAAGATTAAAAGATAACAATGGTGTATCAGGTAAGTTTCAGTTAAGCTTAAAACCAGTGATTTGGCTTTAAAATTGATGTACCTAAGGTTTTACGTGTACGTTACTACTTAAGTATTAAATTCGTTATTTTATAAAATACCTAAATAGTCCCTGAATTAACAAATGAATCATGACGTGTTTCACGTTGAAACGAAAAGTAACAAGAACGATGTAAAGTAATGTTGGCTTCTCGATTGA
>BGPR01030495.1:0-16077 GCA_013235015.1 Araneus ventricosus
GTGTGTGTGTGTGCGTGCGATTTTTAGAATTAAATGTTGCACTTACAGCCCTGAAATTTGGCACACAGGTGGTCCTAATGGTGACTCAATGCACCCGGAAGCCCGAATTTTAAAATTTAATCTAGAAAATTTTTTAATTAATATTTTGTGGTATTTTTGGGGAATTTTCGCACTCATTTCGCCATTGCATTTTTCTAATAATCGTGTCCAGAAAATATATACCATAAGAAAAACAAACAATTTCAGTTCTAATGAAGTTTGTTTTAAATGAAAAAGCTGCCGTACAATATTTTCTCTAATTTGAATAAATTTTTAAAAATATTTTGTAGTATAATTAACAATGCTTTTCATTTTTGAAACGCAATTCAAATCGTTTTCATTGTTTAAACAAATATTTAACTGGATGTTTCTCTTTCATTGTTGCAAGTTGAGTTAGTATCCTAATACACTGGTGAAATAAATTAAGAGAATTTGCATATTTTATCGAATTTCATGAAAAGAACTGAACTGAATGTAAAACCACTGCTTCTAGACGAAAATGCAAATCTTGTACGTCAAAAACGTAAGCGTACACGTGTGTGTAGGAGGAGCTAGAAGAGAAACAGGCTTGATAAGCGCGTGTAAGGTAAGACAAATTTCGTAAGCTAGCACACCTCGGCGAATTTCTTGGTGTTATTTTGCAGCAATCGGTAAAATTCAAATTGTAACAGTAAAAATGAGTAACCACCAATGATTAGATGATGGAATGACGTGGCGAATTGTGAGGAGGCTAGAAGCAGGCCAATCTCAAGTCCAGATTTGTAGAGAGTTCAATTTAACGCCCAGCGTCGTGTGTAACTTATGGAAACAGTTCCAGGATACCGGATCCATCGAGAGAAAGCCTGGGCAAGGTCGTCCAAGAGCCACCACGGCCACAGAAGATCGTTATTTGTCCATTATAGCGAGGCGTAACAGGGGTGCTACAGCTTCTCAGCTCTCCCGTGACTTGTATGCAGCCACAGGAACCCGTGTATCAAGGGTGACTGTTTCCAAAAGACTTCAAGAGACAGGGTTGTTTGCAAGAAGACCTGCTGTTTGCGTCCCGCTCACTTCTACGAACAGGAGAGTCCGTTTAGCATGGTGCAGAGAGCATAGAGATTGGAGTATGGATCAATGGGCGACCGTTCTCTTCACTGATGAGTTCCTGTTCAGCCTAAACACCGATTCTCGCCGTACGTTCATATGGAGAGAACCAGGGACCCGCTACCTACCCTCCAATGTCCTCGAGATCGACCATTATGGCGGAGGGGGTTTAATGGTCTGGGCAGGTGTCATGTTGGATAGCCGAACACCTCTCCATGTCTTTGAAAGAGGCACTGTGACAGGTGTTAGGTATAGGGATGAGATCTTGGAGCCCTGAGTTGGCCTTTTCAGGGGTGCAGTTGGCCTTGAGTTCATTTTAATGGACGATAATGCGAATCCACATACAGCTCTGCTCGTCGACGAATTTCTAGAGAGTGAAAATATTCGCCTGATGGATTGGCCAGCCAGATCTCCAGACCCCAACCCTATAGAGCATGTCCGGGACGCTCTGGGGAGGGCAATTGCAACTCGCAACCCACCTCCGAGAACCATCCAGGAAATAAAAACAGCGTTGCTGAACGAGTAGAACCAATTGTCACAGGAAATGATAAACTGCCTTATTTCAAGTATGAAGTCACGCTGCAAGGCCTGTATATCTGTAAGAGGGGACCATACCCCCTAATAAGGGGAGTCAGTACCCTATATACTTTCAAAAATTCGATTTTTTTTTTATTTTTAGATATTTGAAATCTTCATTTCAAGACCTTTCCAACGATACAAGTCTTTTGCTCGTATTCGTATTAGAAGTAAGTTAAAATAAACTTTAAAAAAATGTAAACATACCTTTAAATGCGCCACGCCCCCTTTGACAGATGAAAAATGTAAACATTGAATATTTAACCCAATGCTTCATTTGCAAAGCCTTACGTTTCATTTATTATTTGACTGCGAGCCAGCGGCAGTTTAACTGTGACTGTTTTTGCATTCTTCCTTGCCGTGTTTACATATTTTGGCGCTCTTTCGTCTCGAATGAACGTGTGAAGTACTTACTAAACACGTTTTTTTCTGGAAAATCGCTGAGTTCTGAAGTTGTTATTTATCATTTTGTCTACTTTTTCACTCGTGTTATTAATTTTTTCCTTTTCAGTCACTTTAGAGTATTAATTAAGTATTTTTTTAATAGTATTATTAAGTATTTTTAATTATGCCTCTGTCCACGAGAATTTTTAAGAAAAGGTCAGGTAAGATCTACAAAAAATCCGAAAAGGCTGTAACTCAGGTTGAAAACTCTTCACCAAATGTACAACAAACTTGTGCTAAAGAAAGAAAAATTCCTAATATAGATGATTCGTTTTCAGCTGAAAATACAGGTAAAGTTGTTTTAAATTCTATTATAGACGTGAATATTCTTGCAGGTGTATTTAAAAATTTTGTAAATTGCAAAAATTGTAATAGTGGTTTGGAATTGCAGGTGTTAAAAAGCACTTCTGGTCTTGCAGTTTCTTTTATTTTGAATTGTTTTCAGTGTGAGTATATTCATGAATTCAGTTCATCTGAATTTCATGGAGGAACACAGATTACTAATGTTAATACCAGGTATGTATATGCGTTGCGTTCCATTGGTAAAGGAGCTGAAGCTTGTCTAATGTTTTGTGCGGTGATGAATCTTCCACGGCCTCCTACAAGATTCCAAGAGTACAATAAAAGACTTCTAAATGCGACTAGGGCAGTTTGTGAGTCAACAATGCAGAAAGCTGCGAAAGAAGCCATTGTTGAGAACAACAGTGATAATAATATTGCTGTGGCTGTTGATGGAACTTGGCAGAAGCGAGGTTACACGTCACACAATGGTGTAGTAACCGTTACCAGTATGGACACTGGTAAAGTAATAGACGTAGATGTACTAAACAAATATTGTGCTTGCAAAAACAAGAAAAATCATGATACAAGCTGCAAAAGTAACTTTCGTGGATCCAGCGGTATGATGGAGGTGAAAGGTGCGTGTAACATATTCAAACGCTCTTTGACATTCCATAATGCACGCTACACGAAATACTTGGGAGACGGAGACTCGAAAGCATTTGAAGCGATAGCAAAAGAAAATATTTATGGAGATGAGTTTCAGGTGGAAAAATTGGAATGCATTGGCCATCTCATGAAATGCATGGGGGAGAGACTTCGAAGACTAAAAGAAAAGATGAAAGGGCAAGTTTTATCTGATGGTAAACGCCTTTCGGGAAAAAAATCGTTTGACTGACAGTGAAATCGATAAGATACAAAACTACTATGGTTTAGCCATCCGTCGAAACCTCAACAGTGTTCATGCTATGCGCTAAGCCATTTGGGCAATTTTTATGCACAAATTGTCCACTGATGAAAATCCACAACATGGTTTTTGTCCTATTGGTGAAGATTCATGGTGTGGATTCAAACAGGCTGAAGCCACAGGGAGTGCATACAAGCATAAAAATAATCTATCTGTAGCCGTAGTTGAAGCCATGCGTCCTGTATTTAGGGTTCTATCCCATCCTGATTTGTTGAAGAAGTGTGTGCATGGGAACACGCAAAATCCAAACGAAAGTGTGAATAACGTCATTTGGTCACGTGTTTCCAAATCAACATTTGTCCAAATTGAAGCACTTTCACTTGGTGTGTATGCACTCTTAATGAGGGAAATTCAGCAAGATTGCAGATTCTTAAAAATTTAGGTATAGAACCTGGAGAATATACGTTACATGCTTTGAAGTGTCTCGACAAAGAAATACTTTTGAGGGCAAAATATGCCTTTTCCCAACAATCAAAAGAAAGAAGGAAGGCAAAACGGTATAAAAGAAAAAAAGAAGAAGAGAAGAACAAAACTAATGCACAGATTGCTGGCTACGGGGCAGGGATGTTTTAATAAGGTAAGATTTATCTCTTTTATTTTTAAAACTGTATAAACATTTTTCTCAAAAACCGCATAACATATGCTCTTTAAATTTTTACCACCTTTTACTATATGCATAAATGTGTATAATAAGCAAACTTTTTCTATTATATCAAAAATATTTCTGCTGATCGCATGTTGCAAAACGGCATTTTTTGAAAAATTCATAGTTAAAGTCAGTTAAATTTTTTTAAAAAAACTATATTAAGGTAAGAAGTTTGCTCAGTATGAAGATAAATGTCTACTTAAACTGTATAAACAAATTAAAACTTGTATATGTAGTAGATCACTAGAAAGTGTGCATTAATTTATTCAACATAATGTTGTCGTATGGAGGTTGTATGTTGTTTTGAGGGCAAAATATGTCTTTTCTCTGTAATTAATAGAAAGGAGGGTTAAAATAGTTATATAAGACAAAGATGAAAGTTAAAGGTTTAATAAAATGCATATATTGCACTCTAGTATGCTGGAATCTTTTGATGAGGCAATGTTTTTACCTTTAACTTGAATTATCTCAAAATGGTATTTTTGAAACTGCGTGCACCTTTTTATCAAATTCTATTTAGGCTTTTGAAATTTTTACCACGCATGCTTTTCATATAAATGTATATACTGAGCGGATTTGCTTCTATTATTACAAAAATATTTCTTAATATTGCGTGTAAGAAAACGACAATTTTTGACAAATTCATCGTGACATATAGTTAAAAGTTTTTTTTTAAAAAAAACCAAGTTATATTATTGTAAGAAATCCGCTCAGTATAAAGATAAATAGACTACAAAAAAAGAAAGTATAAAGATATTAGACTGCATAAAAAAATTTCAAACATTTATCTATACATTGTGACATTGTGAGAAACATACCCAAACATACATTGTGAGAAAAAGGTACCCAAAAATGGTCAATTTAACATTAGCAGTATAGGGGGTACCGACTCCCCATAACCCATTTTTTTTTATTCTGCAACCGCTGCTTCATAATTTCATACTCCAACAAGTGTTACGCACGATCATGCGTGTGTATTACAATTGTTGAATGGTTATTTGTTTTGTATTGTATCAATGTATGTACATATAAAATTTCATTCAAATCGGTTCAGTAGTTCTAGAGATAGATAATCGACCAAGTCTGCAAATTCTCATAATTTCTTACACCAGTGTACATTTTGCTTTCATATTTTATTTCGCCAAAATTTTTGTGGTATCTGTAAGCCAAGCTCTCTGAGATATTATGTGTATTAATCTTCTCTCTCTATATAAATGACAATGTTTGTGTGGGGGGCGATGTTTAGGCCAAAAATATTGCACGTACAGCCTTGAAATTTGGCACACATGTGGTCCTAAGGGTGACTCAATGCACTTGGAAGTGCGAATTGTAAAATTTAATCTAGAAACTTTTAAGAATTAAAACTTAAATTCCTAAATCTGACTTTCTAATTTTGTTATTTTTTAAAATTTTTTGAGGTAATAACGGGAACTTTTCTCCCTTATTTTAAAAAAGAATGGTAAAAATACCTTTTCCCTTCTAGTTTTAATTATTTTTTTATTCATGATCTGAAAGAATTTCTTCGGCCGTCTGTGTAAAACTAGCCAGAGAACAAAGCCACGTCCTAAGAAGAGCACCGGAGGAGAGTGATGAAGGATGGGTTCTGTGGATTTATGATCAGAGGGTAGAAAACGAATATTGTTTTGAGTCAGCTTAAATGATTTAAATATTCCTTCCATTTTAACTATTGTTGCCGCTACTGAGCTGTTGTGACTCGTGTTTTAGCAACTCCTTTTAAGAAGATACATTCTTTGTGGGCATGAGTAAGCATAATTTCAATCGTGAATTGTTTCTCGATCGGATACGTTGTACTTTGTTTTGTCCCTTTTTTGATCACTGAGTCCTTCTGTGTGGTTCTGAGGTTTTTTTTCTAGATTTTATTTTATATGTTTTGATACTTTTATTTTGATTTTATAATTTCATTTTGAGTTGCATTTGATTAATAAATATTGATTTTTCCCCGTTCTTTAATTTATAATTTGGATATAAAAGAGTATTGTTTATTTCTTTTAATGCATAACAGCAACAGGGTAGAGAAAGAGAGCAAAGAAGGGGAGAAGCTGAATCCTCTTCAGAAAGAGAATTAAGACAGAGAGAGAACAGAGAAAGAGAGAAAAGAAAAAGAGGAGCTGAATCCTCTCCAGAAGGAGAATCAAGGCAGAGAGAGAACAGAGAAAGGGAGAAAAGAAGAGAATCTGAATCCTCTCTAGAAAAAGAATCAAGTCTGAGAGAGAACAGAGAAAGAGTGCAAAGGAGAAGACAAGTTTAATCTACCGCAGAAAGAGAATCAAGACAGGGAGAGATCAGAGTAAGAGAACAAAGAAGAAGAGAAGCTGAATCTACCCCAGACAGAGAATATTCCACAAAACTTTGCTGAAATAAAATGTGAAAAAAGAATGTATTAAGATATTAACTCAGCTTTCATTAATGAAAGAAAAACATGCAATTAAATATTTGTTTAAACAATGAAAACGATATGAATTGCTTTGCAACAATGAAAATCATTGTTAATAATCATGTCACTGGCAAAGCCGTGCGGTAACTGCTAGTTTTTTAAAAGAAAAAGTATATAAGATGAGTAGATATTCACCAGATGTTTAAGGTAATGCTACATCTTCAAGAAAAAAACAAATCTTAAAATTTATTTTGGTCTAATACATGATTTTTTACCCAGTCTCAATAGCATGAATTTTACTTTCGTGAATGCTTAATTAAAGCAATTTAAATGAAAAACTAATTTTAAAACAATTAATTAGTGCAACTGTAATCGAGGTGAAAATTTATGAAGATGTGGTAGTAAAAATTAATTTATCTACATTTTTAGTTAATTATTACATATTGCATTCTTTAGAAGAGCCCAGTTTCCTCCATAACATTAATTATAAGACAGTAGTAAGACGAAAGATTTATATGGCATTCGCTTTTCTGCATTTAATCATTATCATGCATAATGTTTTTTTTTTCGAATGTAAAATATTCCCTCCTATGAAAATATCCTTCTGAAAAATCATGATAGCAGCTAAAAAATAAAATAATCATTATAAATGTAAGTATAGCGATTTCCTTAGCCACTACTGTGTAAAATGAGTATCTTGGAAGCCAATGGGATTAAGTACTCTTTTGATATTATCTGATTTTTGTAACTTTTAATGGAATTACTAACTTTACTTTTAGTTATTAAAGGATTTACTCGTTGCTTCATTAGAAAATTTTATATATATTTGCTGATCAAATTAATAAACCAAAAATTTTAAATATTAATGAATTAAAAAACATAAATTTTCCTTTTACTTTTCTGGGCTTAGCAGCATTGGCTTTTGAACGACTCAAATTATAATACACTAGTCTGTTATAATCATTATAGAAATATAAATATGAGTTTTAAATAAATATGGAAGGAAATATAGAGCAAAATAAATCGGCTCATTCATTCATACCCCATTCACAAAGGGAAAACAATTTTCTTCTTAGGGTACAAATATATCGCAAGATATTCATCTCAATTCAAATGGAATTAAAGTTCAACTCCTTTTTATACATCACTATATCCTGCTAGCTGATTATGATTGTTTCATTGGCGCCTTGAATGTTTTTTTCCGAGGAGATAGAAAGTATAAATTAAAGTTACTCTCGGTGACTTCTCTTCTTATTACTTTGCTTAAAGCGCAGAATAATGAGACAAAGTGTAAACAGTAAAAAAAGATTTTTTCAAAGCTGGAGATTGATTTTCACTTTGCCATGCGATACACAGTTTCGGATTGCTGCTTCTCAACCTGTCTTTACATTCCCGAGGTCAGCTATCGGGCTCGCAAAAATTGCTTTTTTTCCCACCGCTTTTAAAGTGAAAACGAGGCCATTCGAATGAAATGGTGTGAGATATAGATAGCGTAAAACATTTCGAGTAACGGATAGAGTTTTTCTGCGGGATTTACACGTAAAATAAAAGAGCAAATATTCTCTGCGAAAAGTTTCCCCGATTTCCTTCCAGAGTAGTTCCAAATTTCTTCCGCCTTCGACCTGGCGAAGTGTGGAGTTCGCCAATGAAAAGTGTTAAAACTTAAATGGTGTCCAAAACGTTTTCTCATTTTATCGAAGCTTTGATCTAGATGAATTAAGAAGATAAATTTCTACATGTTTGTGTACTGGAAGCAGCTTAGAGTCTTTAAACATCGATGACTGTCAAACATATTTTTTCGAGTAAATAATTTACATACTCAGTTTTATTTAGAAGTTTAATGATATATATGAATGCAACTTGGTATTCATCCAATATAAATATACAATACTCAACATGTGAGAAGATTTTCAAAATTTTGACATTGTAAAGATGCAAAAGAGTAAGAATTTTATAGATAAAATATCTTCCTAATGTTATTTCTGGAATGTCACTATATGCTTCTGGGACAATTAAAAAAATAAAACAGAACATATCTCAAATATATTAAAAAATGTTTTTCTAAAAAATTAGTTCAAGATTTCAAATCTATTATTTTCTTATAACTGAGTTATTATAAATTCATTACCTGTAATATCGTCAGAAACCTGCTTTAACTTCTTCATTCCTAATTTACAAAAAAACTGTTTGAAGAGATATCTGACAAGTATTGTAATTAACAGAAAATATTGAAACGAATCGTAGGCTTTCAGGTTATACACAAGACTGCACTGTATATTCACCGCGAATATGGATCCAACATGTGTTACGTTTTCCGTAGGTGAAACTTCCGCCCTTTGATGTGGCTTATAAGTCTGAAGAAAGTGTCATTTTATTCCGTCTGACCTCCGTTTATTGTAGGAGGTCTGACCTAAATTGTAGCAAGAAGAATATTCCTGAAATTTTCAGTATTTAAATTAAACTAATGCTGAAACTGATTATAATTCCTACTTATTGAAAGACAAAAGAAAAGGCTAAAGCTATGCAAAGTGCTTACTCAGAATGAGCCAGTAACCCGTAATCAGCAGTATTTACTTTTGTAATAGAGTAATTGAGTCTCTTATGTCTGTATAGAAACAACTCAGTATTCTATCTCAGTTTCTGTATTCAGCAACTCAATTTCTTAAAAAATATTTTTAAAAATAATGCTCAAAGTTACGTGATTTGGTGAATGTAAATACGCTTAAGTAAACAATGTTAATCTTCCTAAGATGTAATCTGAATATTAACCAGACATACATCACTTGTGCAAATTCTCTTTAGTAAACAAAATAATCCAACTGCCCTTGAAAACACTTTTTCGTTCGTCCGATAGAAGGTCTCATGGAAAGGGAGAGAAATTTTAGAAAGTTCTTACCATCACACGGTATTAAGGAAAATTAATTTTGTATGATGTATTCCTATTTTCACAAAAGAGTGATTTTGTACATGTTATATATGATATAACGCGTTTTGTATATGTTATCTAATAAAAGCCTTTGTTTGAAATGTAGTTGTTTGGAGCATTTGTTACGTTTTAAAGCTGTTAATGTATGTTATTGATAAAATTTTAAAATATTTTATATCTGTCTGTTATCGTTTGCATTAGAATATTCTTTATTGTTCGCATTATTTTATACTTTTAGATTTTACTAAAATGCATCTATTTTTTACTGCCATTTAAATCGTCTATTTTTTATGTTTTATTGTATCAAAATTGTCCTTTGTTGTTTCTTTTTTTCCGTAAGCATTATGTTATCATATATATGTCATGTTCTATAAGTCATGTATGGATGCTAATTGTGTTTTAATATATGTTTGTTGCTGTTTGCATTCTTCCTTTTTATATTTATTGTGTTTTATGATTTTTCCTGCCGTTTCAACAGACTCTTTTTATTAATTTATTGGATCAAAATTAAATAACGTCTTTGTTTTTAATGTATTTTTCACGTAATCTTTTATTTTTTTCACAATTTGTTTTGTTTTCCCTGTCTCACGTGAAGAATTTCTTTTTGTTGTTTTTATGCTGTGATTATGATTGTTTGTTTTATGTTTAGTGATGTGTGTTTTATGACTGTTTAAAGTTTACTTTTCATGGGGCTTGCATTTGTCCTGCGACCTTTCATATTTTCCCCGTTTACATTTAAAATTCTAAAACCTTTGGATGAGTGAGCTGACGCCGATTTAAAAGAAATATCTTGCTTGCTGATTCGAAACATATTCATAAAAAATATAAAGAATAGTAATTAAGATGCATTGTAATACCGAATATGTTTATTAATTTATATAATTTCTTACAAAGTTTTCATTATCGATTCAAAAAAAATTCGGTACATTTCATTAAGAAAGTATAACTTGAACCTAAATGATTGATATTATATTTTGTATACACCCTCTATTACATTACGGAAAAGAGCATCAATGTTTCAATATGAACAAATTATAAAAAATATTTTCTTTTTTGCTTAATTCTGATGTTAATCCTCAACTATAATTAATAAAATTTAAAAATAAAGATTTTAGTTAAAAGCATGCTTGAAAACGGAACCTACTAGTATGCAAAAAATAAGACGAATCTTCATACTTCGGTTATAAACATTAGAATGAAAACCCATGAAAAATATTTCTAGCATTAACGGAAAAAATCAGATCTTCATTACAATACTGAAAAATATGGTTGTATAAATTACCTAAACCCTATTTCTTCCAAAACTTCTTTTTAAATTAGAGAAAAAATTGTACGGCAAATAAATTTCTTTCAAAGAAAAGATAATTACTTTGAATTTTAAAATAGTGTAAAAATCATTTTTCTTCTATAATATTTTCGGAAGTCCGCGAAAAAGTAAGTCGACATTTTTTATTTTGTAAATTATTAAAATTTTGAAAAAACCCTCACCAAAATGTACTTTTCCATTTTGGAAATTATGCTTGTACCAAATTTGGTACATCTTGGCAAGATAGACTGTTCTGCATAGAGCCAATATACGCACACGCATACAAAGATACACATTCGGTTCCTTATTGTTAGTGGAGGTGCATGGAAATCGTGAAATCAATCTTTATTTCAAATTAGAGTAAATTTATCTTAAAATATCCTTAGTATTATCTACTCACTTTCAATTTCTTTTTCTTATCTGTATTTACCCTCGGAACTATGACTTCAGGAGCCACATCGATAGAAAGTTTGCAAACATTGACACATCCATCTGCTTTTAATTACTCTTGCGCTCTCTGCATATGGTGCTAAAATTAAAAGAAACACTAATTACCAGCTGCTACTTCCTTTTAACTTCCGTCAACCAAAAAATTATAGAAATAAACTTAAGTTTATTTCATGAGGTAAACATTTCCATAAGGCCACATTCATTTTCATTAACATTCTGAAACTAACTGCTTTGAAAATGGAAGAGAAGTTATAAGAGATTTCTCTGGGAAAATCATTTCACGAAAAATAGTGTTCTACACATCGCGAAATAATTAATAAGTATTTAAACAAGGAAATTAATTGTGTTTCAGATATGAGAAGTGTTATTAAGTGTATTCAGAATAAATAGATTGATCAATGAATTTATTTTAAAAAGTATTTTTTAGAAATTGTTTTTGATTTATTTTCAGTTGACTATTTTTCTGCTTATAAAGATAGGAAAATTCCAATAAAACAGGCTATATTTTAACCCTCTAAGCGTCTGGAAAGTATTTTTCTCGATCTCATATTGAGTTCAAATCCAGATAATTCATGTTTATATGTAAAATTTATAAAACTGCCATGGATAAAATTTACTTATATGTTTATTGCGTTTACTCATAGACTTGATTCAACGCAATAAGCATATAATTATTCACTTTAAAAAGAAATTTTTAAGACTATAAAGCAATTAGATAGAAGTAGCTAACCGCTCAGAGGGTTAAAATTATAAAAAATATAGGTACATAAACATTCAAATTATTTTAAGGTACCCTTGTAGCAAAATTAGTATTTGCGACGTTAAAAAAATATTTTTAATCTCTACTCATACTTAAGTAAATTATGCCTCAAGTAAAGTGCATACATATAAAGTGCCAACGCCAATTTAATTTTAGAACGCACTGCGAAAGTCATAGGAGGAGAAAGAACTTGATGTCGAGGTACATCGTAAAATGTTGTGCAATTGCCTGTTAGATGATATGTGACATTTTGTGATTACGGGATTCGACTCCATTTTTTATCAATACCGGAGGGCATGGATGAATAATTGGAATTGTATGGCACATGGACCAGATGCGGCCATGCAAACTGTATGTGAGAAACAAGCAGTTTTCCATGTTAGGAAAAAAATCCCTGCAATTACAAGGGTTTTTGACTGGGCATTGGGACATGTTAACCTAAAAATACATGAAAGTGGATAGCTTAGATGGCTGTTGAAGAGTAAATTGCGCATGTCGCATGAGGAAAATTTATTTAGAGGCAGAATATAGGACAACGTCTAGTTATATACTAGGATGCTAAGTAACATTCGCCAAGTTAATGACGAAAAGCGAATTGATTCTATTTAGAACTATCGTCAGGTTATAAGAATGAATGGATAGGTGATTGGAGCTTTACGGCGCAGGCCTTGGTGTGCCAAATAAAAAATAGTTGGAAATTTTTTAGCAGTTTTCCATGATAAATAAATCCCCTTACATTTAAAAACGTGTATCACTTGAACTTAGAAAAATAGCGATCTAAAAATGCATGAAAATATATCGCTTGAATGGCTGTTGCAGAAAATATAGAATTTCATTTATGCGCCGTTGAACACAAGTAATCTAGGAATAAAACCATGAAGGTTCCGAAGTAAGTTGAAGACTCGAAAGTAAAACGCCATTTTTTATTTGAAACAGGACTAGGCATTGTGTTAGGGATTTCGGACAAGATAACAAAATGAGAGACATACCGCCAAACATCCCAGCCAACAAGGTACAAAATGATTTCCTTTCGAACAAATAGATGCAGAAAGCCTGTAGTCGGGCACTACCACCAGATATTTCAACTCCCGATCATGATCGAGGAGTATATTATTCAAACGTATGATACTTATGCTCTCCATAGTCATTAATAATCTAAATATATTTCAAATATTGAAATAATAATTGTTCACTTTAAAAATATAAATTCGCATCAGAAATAGAAAAAAGTACTACATAATTCCTTTGTGCAACATTAAGAAGAACCTGTAGAAGTTTTTATACTCGATAACAATTCGATTTTTTATGCAAATACTTTAACACATGACGCATTAACTCTAAAATAAGCCATATCACATCTTAAATTAAATTCAGAGATTTACGCATTCTCATTTGTGAAAGATTTCAGCAAAACAAAGATTCAAAGAATGCACTTTTTCATATACCAGCATTTTGACATGCCTTTATTTAACTGTCTCGAGACCGGAAGAAAGTTGGGGAAAAAAGTGCATTCAATTCATTCTTCGCTTAATAACGCCTGTCAGATTTTACTGAAATATTTCGAGTTGAATTTCAAAGAAGACATAAAAACGCAAATTTTTCTTCCTATCCATTTGAGTGTGATTTTTCGTTTCTGTTTTTGACATCTTATCCGCTCATTACTTTCCTTTTTAAGGCGAACTTTATTTTTATTGTTAAATGAAACGCGACTCTTAGCCCCGTTTTCTTCTATGCAAAAGAAATCTTAGTCCCGTTTTCTTCCATGCAAAAGAATATGCTCATACTTTATACTAGAAGAAAAGTTATTTCTTTTGCAACTGTAACTGCTCAGGCTGAAAACGAAAAAATTTTATGTCTTTTTTTCCTTTCTTTCTTTTTTTTCATAAGCTTATTTCGAGCTAATGGTTAAGAAAAATAAGTGAAAAAAATGGAGGTTAGAAAGTTTCTCATTTTGAATTCTACGGAAATAAAATTTTAGTAATTTTTATTTTCTTTTAGTTAGTAAAGGTTAAAATGTCGAAATGACGAAGAAGGTAAAATGTAGTATATTATTTGACTCTTATTTTATCTTCGTTGAAATTTGCTTTTTAAACGCACGTAATAAATTTTCAGTTGATGTAATAAACTTTTACAGCCTTCTTCAGTTTTTCTTTAGATATTTTATAATTCAAAATAATTAACTATTTTATTTGTGAATAAAAATAAAATAATTTATTGAACTATTTTATACGAGAACTTAAATATAGTAACTTAATGAACTATTTTATATTTGAGAGATCATTTTATGGGAAAATTAAAATACAGTATATTTTATACTACCAAATACAGAAACGTGTTGTTTGTTGTAAGCATGGTTTTAAAATAAGTAGTAAAAATAATGCACGAATTTTCTTTCAAAAGCATTGTATTTTGTGCGCCTTATAAACATAATTATTTTTTTAAATTAAAATCCCATTTTTGAAAAGTTAAAGGTATGGGTGAAGAACTCATTCTTAGCCAAAAGGATGTGACACAAAAGCAAAGAAAGGGAGAACCATGGCAAAGTTTGTTGAAAGTGATGAAGCAGACATACCTCAGTGAGTTGGATTTATAATTCCAATTGGGTAAACAGAGTAACATTATTTTTGATGCATCAAGAGAAGAGAAGAAATGTTTTAATTTAAGGGATATTAAAAATTTTAAGATACCCTGTATGTGCGTATTTGGGAAAAGGGCTTAAATGTTGCATTCATCTTAAAAATAATTTATTAGTTACATATAAGATTTATTTTTCTTTTGTAGTAAAGTAACAGGTTTCAAGTTTTTACGGAGATTGAGATATTATTGAGTTAATACTGTATGATAATTGAATACTTGCAATAAATTTGTCACAAATAAAATATTCCTTTACATGGTATGCGAATTTCTTGATTAATGTCTGAAGCAATAAATTTACCTTTTGAATTTTTGGAAGAAAATTTACTTTGCGTTACTGCTAGTGACAAATGACATTGTCTCCAACAGAATTTTCATTTCATTTTAGAACTGTTTGTTTTACTTCAGAGTATAATTGTTCAATATTTTTACGAAGATCGACCGGTAAATGTAAGATGAAAGCAATCCAACAAGCACTATAATGGAAAATGACGCTAGGTAACAGGAAAAGCGACACTTGTACAAGTTAGTAACACAAACAGACTGGAAATTCATAATACTACCTATAACAGCAATGTCAATAACGCTCAGCGTCTAACAGCTAACCACGTCGCACTGCGAACAAGACTCTAAAGAGAGTTTTCCCTCGTTTGAGCATCTCCATATTTGTACCTTTCCGACAGGGCGTGAAGTCACATAGAATCATCTAGAATAATTTCTTTATTTATTTAATAGAGATAGGACGTTCCTAATAAAGATAGGGCGATAATTCTTGTATTTTCCAGAACCTTAATTAAGTCGCAAATGTTGGGGGTCATTGGCTTCTATCCAATACGAATGCCTGTAAATCTCTCTTTCCTACCATAAGACTAACATGGAAGGGAAGCGACATTACACTTTCGTATCACTATATTTATGTCAATAGTTTACGATGAAACAAGTAAATACGACATAAGCAAAATTAAAGTAACATAAAACATAAGAAAATACTTCTATTTTATGCATGCATTAAGTCTCAAGACGATTTATGTAAAAAGTGTCGATTTCCGCTTGTTTCATTTGGTATTTTTCTCATATAATTTAGTTTATAATAATGCAATATTGTGATCAATATAGGGTTAAAAAATAATTAAAATTTGAACTGAGTGATTTCATTTTATAGCAATTTTCATTACATTTCGTTCAACTTTCATGGATTTAAGACATTCACTAAGTATTTATCGTATTTTTTCAGCGTAACAGTTAAGAAACAAGAAAAAGTTAGCTAATTTCATTCGAAATTTCTTGTGGACATTTATCAATTACTTTAACCAGACACCTGTTAAATGCATTCACTGGAAAAAAGCTTTTGTGTTTAGTAATACATTCCGTTGAGAAATCCCCAGTTTATTTTCATCGAATTTAATAATAATGTCCTGAATGGTAGCCAAATTTGATTTTATACCAGAACTTTATGTTATTTAAAAGACGCTGCATAAACTAGAGCAAAATATTTTCAATATTTAAATATAAGTAATCTAAACCTTTCTGTGTTCACGAAAATTTAGTCTCCAAGTCTTTGGAAAAGAATAC
>BGPR01030497.1:0-18630 GCA_013235015.1 Araneus ventricosus
CTTTCTAGTCTGACTTGGGAATAAAAAGACTGCATTATCAACAGAACGACTTGATGCGTGTTGTCATCGATAGAATATAAAAGAAACGAATACTTAAAAAATCTTTTTTGTAAAATTTATGTTCAAAAAATAATTCTTGTGAGTTTATGATGCATTTTTTTAATTGTCCCTGAAAAGGAACGCCAGGCATTAATGGATTAGTTTTCAAAATTGATTATTTACTCTACTGCCCAGTTTGCTTGATGTGAATACCCAACATTTATGAATTTTATTTTAGGAAACTGACACTGCTCTGCTTAAACTCTATGCCGAGATGGACTACTCGGCTCTGTTGTCATTCCTGAACAGCGCTGATATCGGATGCCAGCCCAAGGAAGGTGTCGAGGTGCTGCATCGATTTCAGAGATATCATGCTTTAGCTTTATTCCATCTGAAATTGGGAGAAAATGATTTGGCTCTCAATATTTGGTCAAAGTTAGTAAATATGTTCTTCTTATTAGTTGCTGAAAGTTAGTACAGTTTTAACTCGTCATTAACCATTTGGGTGCATATTCATTGCTTATCATTTCAAAATTGATAAATTATAACAATTGAAAGCGTTCGCTCGTAGAAATTTTAGTGAGTAATTAAAGCTTGTAAAAGCTCTGTTTATTAAAATATTTTTTGGCTACCAATGAAAATTCAAATCATTTTATATGTTACTTCAGTAAGATATTGTTATGAAGAAAAACTCGTGCTTTTAAAGATGAAGTTTATGTTAACATGTTTTTTTTTTCATTATCTCCTCCTAATGAAATGAGATATGTGATGATTTCAGTCAGTTATGTTATCTTATTTTTCTTATAACAGTTTTTCTAAAATTGTGGAAGTTTGTTTTCTAATAAAGTTTTGTTTTGTTTTTAGCATACTGTTTATATCTCTTTAAAAAATTTTAATCTGAAAAATAAGATATGAATTTGATATTAATAATCTTAATCAGTTTATAAATTAAAATCATTGTGTTTCTTAGTTATAATTTAGCACAAATATGTAATTGTCAATAAAATTATTATTAACTATATTGTTAATACTTGTACTATGTTATATAATGACCAAATTCTATAACTTGTAAGATGTTTTCTTTAAAAATGTTCCTTTATAATTTCAGAATAATAAGTGGAGAATATTCTGATCCTTTTTATCCTGGATTAGGGCAATTTGTGGAATTTTTAAGCAAGTAAGTAATTTTGGTCTCTTCAGAAACATACAATGAAGAGTTTTATCTTCCAAGTATAACCTAAACTTCTAAATTGTAATGACATTTATAGCAAGTAACTTTTAATAGATTTTATGCAATTGACTCTAACAAATTCATGCTATTATAATATGCTGTTTTCTGTCTGATTTTAATTATCAAATATGTTATAAGAATCTTTCCTGAAAATCTTAAATCAGTATGTTGATGTGTAGTGAATTAAATTACAACTATCCCATTGTATTCTGTTTTCCTTTGTGATTTTTTAAGGTTACTGTTTAAAATTTTTAAAGTTAGTTGTCTTCATAAAATTTTATACAATCAATAGAATGTTATTTTTTTTCAGTGACTATTATTTTAATTATATTTCTTGAAACCTTTTATTTCAGACTTAGTGATCATTTACTGTTATGGAAATATATAGATTTTGTTCTGGAGAGAGATCAAAAATTGGGAGTTAGAGTAAGTTGGTGCATTTTTTTTTTGTGTGTGTTTTAATCTCAACAATAAATGTACATTTTTTTAGTTGCCTGAGTATTTTTTGAAAAGGTTTTGTATACTTTTAAGTTATTATTTTTTGGTACTTTTTGAAATTTTAAATTGCCTTAAAAATATCAATTTATTTTTGTGTATACTTCTTGGAATGACTGGGATTTTCATAGCCCTATTGAAATTAGACATGCTTTTGTGCAGTGTATTGTAAAAACATCACACAGTTCAGATATTTTTTGAACTGACACATGCAGTATTAGTAACTGTCTTGAAGATGTGTGCCTCATTAATTAGGCATTCACCTTTTGTTTGAATTCTAGTATCTCGTAAAATTAACCCCTAGGATTTTCTGTGTTTTATTTATGGTACAGAAGGTTATATGAGGTAATTTGGATTTTTAAAAACCATACAGTTTTCTTGATTAAGACTATTATTGAAACTTTACATCCTTTTAGTTTTTTGGGTTTTTTGTTAAGTAAGTTTAGTTTTTATTTGTGCCAGTTATTTTCAATTTAATAGGTCTGTTTTAAGAATTTTGAATGCACTAAATTGAAAAAAATATTTACTGAAATGATCGCTTATTTTTTTTGTACAAATAAATGTTCGTCAGAATAATATTAAGAGTCAATATGCAGTTTCTTGAAGAACTTCATACATAATTGACTGTTTTTGATCTTCTTTTTCATACCTTTGACTGGGTAAGATAATAAATTTGTTTTTAGAATTTTCAGGATTTGTTGAATTGCAATAATTATATTGTTTTTGTTGTGATTTTTTTAGATTTTTATCGAGCGCCCACCAAATGAAATTTCATCTGAGAGATTAAGGCCAGATTTTATTGTGGAATATCTACACAGGTTTCCAATAGCCTTAATTAAATATTTGGAGTACTTAGTATTTGATAAAAAATTAGAGGTTAGTTGTAAATTAAATATATTTCAATAACTGATTTTATGCATTATAGATATTATAGAAATATATATAGATATTATAGTTATTAGAGAAATCTACATATAATGAATATGCTAAATTTTCTTAAATTCTTTAATCTGAATTATCTTTAATTGAGAATTTTTTTATATTCTTGTCATAGAAATGAATGTCAAATAAAATGCTATTTCTTTTTTCATCTGTTATTTGCTAGATATATATTTCATTGAAGTTTTAGGCAATTAATTTATTCACTGGTGTTTATTATTATTATTATTATTATTGAAGTTGATTTATTTTTGTAGTACTCATCATCTCCAAAATTTTCTATGATAACTTGTGCATTAAATCACTTTCTAGATAATAAAGTCATTTTGTCTCTTAAATATGTTTATAGAACAAGCATTATATGTAAGCTGAAATGAGCAGCTTCTCAAAACATGTGTTCCCCTTAACCCCACAATACTTCTATGTGTTTGAATTCGGACTTCTGGGCATTACAGTGGAAATAAATACTGCTCATGTATGAGGAAATATCTCTGAAAGGAAGCCCTTTAGATAGGTATGGTACTTTCAATTGGATGGAGGAGCTTTCAGGGAAGCTCGCCCTGTTTTTTATGGAAATTCCTTTTAGGAATACTGCCTTTTCGAATGGTTCTCATGACATGACTGTGAGAAAAATTCTGCAAATCGTCGACAATCATGGTCCCTACAACCCCTCATTTAAAAATGTTTGTATATTGGTATATTCATATATGCATGCTTATAACGCTTTTCCCATATTATCTTGTGAGCACGGTAACTGGAATAATTTTTATTATATTTGAACTTGCATGTTATATGTTCTATAGAGGGTGAAAATCTCAGGCATGTTTGTAGATGGGCCATCCATCCAATTCAAAAGGGTGAAAACTTTCACTTCCCCATAACTTCCTTACTATTGAAGCTAGAAAGATAATTTAAATTAGGCGAATTGTCACCTCTTCATAATGAACAACTGTAGTACTGAAAGTTTTTCTGTAGCTGCAAGTTCATAGAAATTATGGGCTGAAAATTGATTTTCAACCTCCAACTTCAACTGCTTTTTAAGGTAGGATATATGACATCTTGTTTGAAAGTTCTCATCAGTTGCATTCTCTGCCACCCTCTTTCGTCCTTTGAAATCGGAGAAGGAAATGGGGGTGTTTAAGACTCCGGACAAACACTCTACCTTTGCCTCCCTGCTTGCCGAGAGGAATTTTTTAATACCTCGAAGATACGAAATATAATCTTTAATTAGCCAATCAGACTGAAGAGTAGCAAATTTTGTTGAGACTCCCATTAAGCATACCTGTGAAATATTGAGATTAAATGAGGCTTGCTTAGAATGGTGACATGACTGGCAGTCACAACTTTCTTCTGCAAGTGACTTTGAAGTTCATTCTGTTGTGTCTGAAGCCATTTGTCTCATAATTGTGCCATAAGTGTGTTATAAGTTCACAAAATATCAGAATTTTAACTGATGTCATACATTTCTATCTGGACTTGCAAAATTTTTCAGTCTCGGAGAAATCTAAGAACTTTGGCTTCAAAGAAACTTTCCTACTTTTGAGATCGGGGACTGAATAAATATTAAATCTAAAAAGATCGGGGAAGTTTATCTTATGCCTAAATTTGAAGAACAAATTATTAAATCAAATGCTTGTATCTTCAGTAAATCTTTTTCTTTTGATATCTTGATTTCGATAATGAACATTTTTCTTTCTTTAAAAGTTTAAAATGCATTTTATAATGCATTCGTTCCATCATTTAAATTTATCAGTCTGAAATGTGTGAAGTTATTAGAAACATTTGGAAATGTTGTGGAAAATGAATAGAGAAAGTATTAAGAGATGCTTTGAGCTCCAACAGTGTGCATGTTTTTGCCAGTTTCCAAATGAAATGAAGAATTGCTGGTATGTTAAGGTATAGTTGTAGTAATTAAATTTAATATTTTGATACTACTACTAATATTTTATGGTTTCAAAATTAATTAAGTTTAAAATGCAAAATGGTTGATAAAATTAGATTGCACTATTTATTCTCCTTTAAAGGTAGTATGCACCATCTCTGATTTTTTCATGATAGCTATTTGCACAATGTGTGCATATAATAATTGTGTTTTTCTTCCGAAAATTCTTCATTTTTTGTCATGCTTTTTTAGAAAGAAAAATTTCATACTCATTTAGCTGTGATGTATATGGATAATGTTCTTCAAATTCTGAAACTACCTGAACCAGAACAAACAGATTTGAATGATGCTAGGTAATGTTTGTTAGTCACAGTTTTATTTGCATATTTGTATTGTGTGCTTCCCCTCTTCATTTGCCTGTGGTCAGTTTTATGTTGAGTAAAATTACAATGAATCTTTTGTAGAAATCTTTTTTTTTCTTTTAAACTGTTTTGCGTTTTAAAAGCTGATAAAAGTATTCCTTTTGCATTACAAATATCGGTTTAAAATAATACCTAAATTCATTTCACATTTTTACGTGTAAAATATAAACATCGATGAACTCAGAAGCTTACTTTTCTCTGTCATCCCTTATTTGCATGTAAACATTTGTTATAATAAGCAATCTGCATGCCCTTTTGTAGGAAAAAACTTCAGCATCTGCTTCATTCGTCATCCCTGTACAGAGTCCAGTTACTTCTGGGTAAAGCCACGGAAAGTAATCTGCATAAGGAATGTGCTATTCTTTATGGAAAGGTACGATTTGGTTCATTTTTCTAATAAAATTTTTCAGCTGTTTACTCTATATTTTTGAATGTGCATGTGGGTGGTGGAGTTTAATTTACTTTATTTGTGTATACTGCCAGAAATTCTTGCATGAATATTTATGCATATATTTTTTATCTTGAAGCTTGAGGAGCATGAAAAAGCTTTAAAAATTCTTGTGCACCAGTTGCAAGATCACGATGCTGCCGAAGATTATTGCATACGAATGTCCAGTGGACGAGACAAAAAATATAGGCACAGACTATTCTATGCATTGTTAAGCGTGTATCTTGACAGTACTTTAGAGTAAGTATAACATGGTGTTCAGCTAAGAAATGAAATTCAGTATTTGGAATATTTTTGAAAGTATTCTGGTGTAGAATGTGTCTTATGGATGGTTCATTTGGCTTGAAAACATTATAGGAAAAATGTCACATGATTCTCGTAGTGTTATCATGCAAAATGAGGCAAACACATTAGAAAATTCTTGCAGTGCCAAAAATGAAGAGAGAAGTACTTATAACTTTTCTATGAAAATCTTAACAATAGCAGTAAATAATAAAGTTTGATATTCTGAATTGGTATTTTTTAACAGCATTATTTGGATAGTTTTCATGCAATTTTATTTCTCTTATGATATCGTGTACAATTTTTGGTTTTGTTTCATAATATGCTGTTTCACACAAAGTTAACTAATTTAGGGACAAAATTTTTAAAAAAAGCATGGGTTAAAGTATTTCAAATGCATATTCTCTGTAAATATATTTAAGAATAATAATTAATTTTCTTGAAAACTTTTGAACTTAGTTTATAGTGTTGATTAGAGCTTTATTTATAATTTACATGATATTAAATGCTTCTTTTAACATTTATTAATGTAACATTTTTACATTTATTAATATTAAATGTATATAATAAAATACAATTAAAAATGAAAAAGGCATAACAAATTGAATAATGAAGTAATCAAAAACAAAATAGAAAAAGACCATTCCAATAATTTCCCCATTCTTTTACAGTTTGATTACTCATTTTTTATTATAGTTTTTCAATTTTATTTTTTATTTTATTATTTTCATTTTTAGTTGTAAATCATTATTATTTTGTGTTTTTTTTTTTGGAAGAAACTCATGCATACAATGGAATTAAGTTTATTTTAGCTTTTTCCTGTTATTTTTTCTTCCTTTACATTTAATTTATTATAGCTATTTGTATTGTTATTGTTACTATTCAAATTCATTTCTCATTTATATTGTTTGCCTTTTTGTGCAGGGAATTTTGTGAAATAAAAAAGCATACTAAAATTTGAAAGTTTACAGATGTAAATATTTTTAAAATTTTTCTTAGCCTTATTATGTGTTTTAATGAGTACAAATTTAAAAAATTACCAACTGCCAGGAAAAATTGTGACTGTATTACAAAACTTTACCTTTTATAATAAAACACCACCATAGAAGTTTCTGTTAGAAGTGTTTTGAAAGTCAGTGGTATTTATCGAAATGCGTAGTTAATCAAAACTGAATTTTGACTAGGTATATGTTAATAAAATCTTAGTGCAATACATAGTTATCTGACAGAGTGTTAAAAAAGAATTGTGTAGTAGAATCCAGTTCCCCCCTCCCCCTTTCCATTTAAGATTGAACTAAAATCAGAATGAATAAATCATTTAAAATAAATAATGATTGATGCATATTGTATTTCAGCTATACTGAGTGACTCATATTCACAAGTGATCAATGTGCTCATTTTTCTAATTACTCACTGCATGTTTGACAGAGTGTGATTTTTTTGAAACTGAAAGAATAAATTAATAATGGGCAAGTGAGAATGTAAGAGAAAACTGGATTATTATTTATTCTATTATTTTTGAAATTTTTCCAGCAGTTTATGGAGTTAATAAATCTTTGATATTTTTTTGTCCCTCTTTTAATTTATACTGTTTATATTAAAATACCAATTCCTTCCATTTTAGAGAGCAAAAAAGAGAAGAAATGCTGCCGGCAGCAATTCAATTGTTAAACAGTGAATTGGCAGAATTTGATGTTTCTAAGGTACTATACTATGTTTTTATCTGTTTAGTTTTATTTTTTTAAAACTGAAAATGAAGGTAAATGTGTTTTAAAAAGAATTTTTTTCCTTTAATTGTATGTATATTTTATTGCATACTGTTCTAATAATTTCCTTATCTTCATATACAAATACCAGATGTTGTGCCTGCTTAAATCACTGTGAAAAGTTTAAAATGTTGCTTAATTTAATTTAATGATCACTTTTAATATTAACCCTTTCAAGACTGATGAGACATCTAAGTGCATTCAAAACGATGCAATTTTTAAAAAATAAATCTTAAAGATGCATTTCTATTATGCTACAGTTGGCTTCCCTGCCATTGATGTAAAAGAGGGGGGGGGGGACAATAATGAAAGTATATAATTACTTAAAGTAACAGGATATTTTTATTTAATAATACATCACTGACTAAAGCAGAGCTTCTTCAACCGCAAAGGCTTTATCGGTAGTAGTATGCAATTAGAAAGCCGCCCACATCTGTAGCCATGCCTCTGCTCATCAGTGAGACAATGTTTTGATTCAGATAATACTTAGAAATTTTCTTGCACTGAAGTTTTAGCAATAATTTCTTATTTGCAAATTTAATAGCTAGTTTTACATTCAACTTTATTTGGATTAAGAAATTTAAATTTCTAGGAATCAAGTTGGAATTTTACCAGTTTCTTCTGCATTAAAAATATACTATCCTGGTTCTTTGGAAAGAACCTGACAAACAATCAGTATAACCGCTTAGGTCAATTTATTATTATTTTTTTCTTTCATGACCTGTTCATTCACTTAGGTTAATTCTAATAAAATGATTTTTATAAAAGTGGTTTATTTGTAATTATTCTATGTAAAAAGCATTTTTGTCAAATTTTGTTATTGGTTGACCATAATTTTGAAAAAATCTAACTAAGCATATTAATAATTCTTTGAACTCTTTTAGGTTCTTCAACTCATTCCATCCCATTGGTCAGTTGCTATTTTAGACCAATTTCTTGTAAGAGCACTGCGTTCGAGCTTGCATCATCGCTATTGTTGTAGACTACAAAGTGCTCTCTCACGAGGAGAGAATTTACAAGTGAAATTCTCAAAAATACACATAGAAAATACTTCCGTTGTTATGACGGAGGACAGGTGAGATATCCAATGAATTCATCCCATCCCTTTTCTTTAAGCATCTTTCGGTTTTGTGGCATTACTTGGAATGTTTGTATTGGTGCTACAATTCTGAAAATCCATTATATGTGTTATGAAGTTTAACAGTTATAATTGATAAAATTTAACGAAAATTAAATTAAGTGTTAATAGAAATTAAATTAAAAATTAATTAAAATTCTTTTGCATTACACAGAAAGGTGCATATGCAGCTGCTTCTGATGGAATACAAGAAACAAAATTAGAACTTCAAAAATTAAGTTAAAAAATATAGAAAAAGTAAACATTAATAAAAATGACAACAATACACCTTTTATGTGCGCTAATGCAGCAGCATTAAGTGATTCATCATCAGAATATTCCAAAAATTTTATAAACAGAAATAAACGTATTTACAAACAAATTATCAAATAATTGAAACAAAAATAAGAAAATTAGAAAGAAAAATACAATTAGAATGAAAGCAAAATGGAAGAAAATTGGAAAAGAACTAAACTGGCGATTCTTCCTCAGAGGCCACACGCCATTGTAGTTCTAAAACAGGACAAAATTTTCTGAATAAAGGAATGACCATTAGTCAAAAAATTATTCCTTTATGTGGCCTGAATTTTGTCCAACATCTGAAAATAGGAAAAAAGAAAAAACTTAACAGATACCTTTAAAACAGAAACAATAATGAGACAGAAACCAAAATGCAAAAAGTCACCCTCTTTCAAAACAGACGCTCAAGACAAAGAAAGCCAAATAACATCTAGAAGCAATCCCCTAGCTCCATCTATGTAGAAGAATTCGAACTATTCTCAAGAAGAACAGAAATTCTTAAAACTATTTTTTAATAATTTATTAACTTTTGGGAAATAACCAGGATTTTTTAGTTAATCACTTAATGCTGCTGCGTTAGCGCGCATAAAAGGTGTATTGTTGTCATTTTTATTAATGTTTACTTTTTCTATATTTTTTAACTTAATTTTTAAAGTTCTAATTTTGTTATGAAGTTTGTTATAGATTTTGTAAAATGACTTTGAAAAAGGAAGACAACAATTTTAAATTTACAATTTGAGTTTATTGCAAATTTTCATTAAAGCTGTATCCTAAAAATTGTAACCATTTTGATATTTGCTGATTCCAAGAATTTTATTGTGCATGGATCTAAATGATATTGTGAAAGTTTTCTAGAACTTTTGAAATATATATTTAGGGTAAATCATTAAGTTTTTATTCGGGGAGCACTTTTATAATTTACTGGAAAACATTAATTTTCCTCAATGGAATAATTTTTTATGAAATACATTAATGATTTTAATATATATATCCATACTAAGAAAGAATTTATTTGTGAAGTATCGTTGTTCTTAGGTGGAAATGTTGTGTTCATTTTTTTAAATGTTATCAGAGTAATCCAAGAGAAATTGATTTAAAAAATATTCTGTAAAACAAAATGCTATCACTAAAATAACCAAGTCCTTATTTTTTATGCAGTTTAACATTCATAATGTATGCCTTAAAAGTGTGAGCATTTTTGATATTAAATATAAAATCATATTTAGCATGTGAAAAAACCAGCAATATCTTCATGGCATTGCCCATGACATGATTCCTAGAACATTAATTCCCATTTGACTCCTTGCCAAGTCAAGATTGAAGCATGACACATAAAGCCAATAATAGCCCAGCAAGGAAAAAATATCCCTCTGCACACACACCCATTTCCTACCACACATGTGCAAAGAAAATATTTGAACTCATCAGGAAAATAATTGGTAAATAAATTATTAAATAATAAAAAATATTGGTAATAAAAAGGTGTTTCAACATTCTTGTTTTAAATTAGGGAAAAATGTTCCAATGAATGTAAAAATTTGAAAAAAGATAACATAATTAGAATATTGGATGCAAGAATTTTAGTTTTAATTATTAAAGTTTTCAGGAATACTGACTACATTTTATACATTTTTCAAAAATTCAGTAAATTACTTTAGATGTTCAAAATAATTTTGTTTGAATGGCAATTGTTTGTTCTATCTTGATGGTGCATTTAATTTTTTTTTCCAACAACCATCAGAAACAATACTAGTGGCAAATACGCGTGAAATATTGCCCCAAACACAAAATATTAAAATAGAAGTTTCTAAATTAAAGTTTAAAATTCGGGCCCTGAGGTGAATCAATTCTTCATTCTTCACTTACAATGAAAAATTAAGACATAAAAATTTTTGATATGCATTATGTTCTTTTCTCTTGCAGAATTTGTGCTGTTTGCAAACATTCATTTGTAGAACCAGCTTTTGCCAGACATTCCAATGCTGCATTAACACATCCACAATGTGCCAAACATCTTAATAGCATAGACTACCACCCCAAAACCCAAGACTTGAATCCATTTACATCAGATTCCAGTTTAAGCTGATAAAAAAGTATTGGCTAACATCAGATATGGCATATATGAAATGCTTCTGCAGGTACCATAATTGTTATTTATTATATAAAACACATGGAAAGCTTAAAAATAAAATTAATGGAATGTACTTCCAAATTATTAATTTCTACATTTTCTTTTTGCTTAGTTCTTCATGACCAAGGACTGGTCGACTTGGAAGAAACACGAGTGTCATCTTTTTCAGTGTAATTTTTTGTAAACAAGGAATAGAAAATTTATAGTGCAAATATATGTATGAATGTATTTATATGTATTATCCATACAAAATTAGCAATCACTTTCCAAGAAAGAATTTGATGAACATAAATTATATGATCACTTTTGTGTGTTTTGAGTGAATTTCTTGAGGTTTCATACATTATTTGGCTAACTTTTACAATGCATAAACTGATAAATGCTTTACAGAATAGGCTATAAAATATCTAAATTTTAAAGCAAAAAAATAATTGTTACCTTTTATGTTATTAAAAAACTAACTATTAATTCACTTATCTATGCAAATGAATTGCGTATTGATTTAATAAATTGTCTAATGTTAATACGCTTATCTATTTATTTTTCAAGTCAGCTAAAAAAAAAAAAGTCACAACCGTAAGTCACTGAAAAGATAAAGACAATAAGTAATGAATAGAAAATTGTTTTGTTAAACATAAAAACCACATTTCTTTTCTAAATATTGAATCATATTTCAATTGCAAATTGCATCATTCAAATGCATATCAATTACTTGCTTAATTGCAGAGAAAGAAAATGCATAAAATTCTAAAATGATAAACTTGTAAATATTTCAAAAATTTCAATTTAAGCTTACAATTTAATGAATTTGGGCAATCATATTCTTTTAACTCTCCCCTTTCATTATTTAACTCACATTGACACTTTGTTATTTTTTAAAGCTAGATGTTGAAATATCACTTTTTAATTATTAAAGGCACCTTTCAAAATAACTAAACTTACATTTATGTAAATACTAGCTGATATTCCCGCCGTTTCTCGGGATAAAAATATTTTCAAGTCCAAGTACTTATAACACTTTCAATTTAATAAAAGTTTTTTCGAGGAAGCGTCTTTCGTTGATTTTCGTTAATCAACTGACCCTTTGGACCAGCAGTAAAACACCCTTCTTTTTCTCTCCTTAGTTTGAACCACCTGGCAAGAATCTCGTAGTCCTTCGTACCCGTCCTTTTCACCCTCCCCATCATTGTTACGGCAACAGCATAAACACTTTCATACTTGTATTTTTTGCCATTATCCTAAGTAAAATTCTCTTCTCTTTAGAGTTTTTGTCACTGACCGGAAAAAACCGCATAGTGTTCTTTCTTTTTCTCCTTAGGCCCTCTCCCTCCAGTAGGAAGTGGGTTCAACAATCTTGAAGGATTTTAAACACTCATTATGATCATTAAAAATTTGTAAAATTAATTGAAGCATCGCAGAAAGAGAGTAACATCATTGTATTGTGGCGCAAACATATTAAAAGAGATATATCCTACGAAATAAAAGCTAAATAAAATTTCTGCCTTTCTGTTAACATTCAAAAACAATATTTTTATCATGACTTTCACAATGGCAAAAGTACCGGAATGGAGGATTTGATAAAACGGTCAATGGTGTGAATTTAACTACAATAACAGAAAGCATTATTACAAATTGTGTATGAAATAAATTTGAAATGTTCATTAAATTAAGAAAAAGAACGCATAACATTTAATTTGAAATCATTAAAAAGATCATTTTCTGCTCTTTAAGATGGTATGTAAATAATCTACATGCAATATATTTTTCTTAAATTATTGGCTTAGATAAAACGCCGAAAATTTGCTTAATTTCCGTTATTTAATTAAATATCTTAGGATGTAATTTGAAAGTTTGAAAAAGTAGAATTAATCTAGGAATGGACCCCAGAATGGGATGTGCAAATTTCATGTCAAGACTATTCACCGTTTAGGGGTTCTTGCAACAGATAGACCTTTAGAACATCCCCCTTTTTTCCCCTCTTCCTACGATAGGAACCGGACAAAGTAGCCTTCAAGGCTTAGCACACACTCAATAGGATCAGTTAAAAATTTGTGAAATTTAAAACATCGAGAGAATAATTCACTAACGTCATTGGATAACTGTGTAACCATATTAAAAGCTGTAAATGCTACAACAACCAGAAAACGGAAGTGAAAAATATACTTTGTTGTTTATGCTGAAAGAAAACATTTTCTTATATTAACTTTAACTCTGGCAAAAGCCCGCGCAAGAAACAGTAAATTGGCTTGAATTTATTTCTATAAGAATAAAAAGTATTGTTAGAAATTTCGTTAAATATATATTTTTAAACCTTAATAACAATCGTAGAAAACACTTTATTGCAATGAAATTAATATCATTAAAAAGATAATTTTCTGCTCTTTAAAATGGCATAAAAATAATTGTTTTCTAATATATATTTCAGAAGTTATTGGCAAAAAACGTGTAAGCATTAGGCTTAACAGTGGCTAATTTTCGTTATTTAATTAAATATCTTAAGAACTAATTAACTCTAAAAGTTGAAAATAGCACTGTTGACCTAAAAATGTGCTATAGAATGTTGTGTGCAAATTTCAGGTCGCTACCCTTCGCCGTTTAGGAGGAGTTCTTGTGACCAACAGATACATGCATTTTCTGCTTCATATTATAGATAAGCTTTATACTATACTCTAAAATACATTTTAAAACCATCTTCTAAAAAATTGATTCTTCTTAATTTATTGCATCATGGTAGGTTTTATTATTTAACTATCAAATGCTGCGAGAAGAAAAAAAGCAAGGTGCTTGAGAAATAAACTAACCTTTTTGAAAACATAAAGGAAGTGTGGCAAAATTGTCATCTTATTTAATGTAAAATTTCTCTAATTATTTGGGTAAAAAACGCTATGGTGTTATAGATGCAATTAACATTTCAAATTAGCATTGAATAGTTTTGATTTATTTTCTCATCTGGTGGAAGTAATGGCGAGACTTCATTTACGTTCATTTAATTGCTTTGCATTTCAAAGATATACAACAAAGAGCGAGATTTTCTATTAATGATGATTAATATTATTAATGATTAATTATAATGATTAATATTATTAACTGTCCAATGCTATGATAGTTTTTAAGCTGCAGATATGTAAATAAAGTTACAAAAATTTTTAAATATGGATATTTTCAATCCAGTGCTTCTGTATTAATTGAAACATAAAGCTATTATATACATTGTATTTTGAAGCTACTCTACATTTTTTCTACACTACACCTCATGATTTAAAATTGTAATTGGATAAAATAATCCAGACATAACATCTGAAACTTCCACACAAATAGAAATTTGTAGCATGTGCCATGGCCTATCAAAATTGAAAATCTTGCTAAAAAGCTAAAACTGCCATTAACTAAAACAATGAATAATTATATCTAAGAAATACGTCATAGAAGTTGCTTCAAGTGAAAATGCAGTCATAAAACACCCTTCCTGTACATATATTATGTTAGGGTGTAAATGCAAAATAATAAGGTAGGACTAAAATATTTATGAAGTTATTTGTATTTTTTACATACAGTGTCTTCCTGCTATAGAAAAGAAAGCTGAATGTTGACTAAAAGCTGCAAACTTTCATATGCAAGTCCAAGATTAGGAATTGTTTTTATTTAAGATTATATACAACAATATGAAACTGGAGCAACCAAATTTTACCACTTATTACATCAATTTCTTTAAATCCATATGATTTATCGAAATAAAATGCATGTAATGGTTTACAGGTGCCATGATTGTTCACTCTGTAAAAAAAAGTAAAACTATAGTCCATTTTTTAAAAATTCTATTTTAACTATGCAGTAAATTTTTGTTCTAGATATCGGACTCTTATGCAGATTTTGTTTTCTGAGATGAATTATAAAGCAAATATCTAACAATAATATTCATTTAGTAAACGAGTGTCAGTTATTTTTAGTATGTAAAAAAAGTGGGAGGATACCTTCTAAAAATTTTGAATGCTGCTACAGGTGAAAGGGCAAGTGTGGATTACTTTTAATCACTTTTGTCAACAACAACTTATTTTGTGAGAAATTACTTTTTTTTAGAATGCCTAGAGATATAAATGATGGTAAAGCTTTCAAAGAAATCACTTATGTACTCCACATTGTTTCTAACTTTCTCAAAAACCTTTAATGAATTTTAAAAGTGTTAAATTTCATAATATACACAGAAATTAGTAATATGTGGTACTAGAATGGAACTAATTTTATAAAAGAAAATAAGGAAGCACTTTTCCTCTCGCTTAACTGAAATATGTTCAGATTGAAGCTGTGCTTTTATAAGATTACTCATTACCATTAGAGTAATCTGAAACTTATACTTAATATTACTGATAAATTTCATTTATTCATCAATTGGAATGAAACCACTTTGACACAAAAATATACAGAAGCAATTTATTGCACTAAAAAAAAATCAAAGTGCATTTTTATTAAAATATGACAGTTTGGTTACAAAAGCAGACTAATATCAACTCATACCAGCAACCAAATTCGTCATCAAAGGGATGTAAACATATCAATCTGTTACCATATACAAAGTTAGCTGCATCACTGTAGATTTTTAGAAATAAAAATATTAAAAAATCGGATATAAACTATACAATATTATCCCTAAACATCAATATTATACTTAAATTTCACTATAATGTTCCCTTTTTAAATTTTAGAAGCAACTTGACCATTTTGTAGGGGAAAAATCAATCCATTATTTAGTATCAGTCTTCCATTTTCAGACATTCTATTTCACTGAGTATATTACTTCTAGCTTGCTTCTCATACTTCTCTCGAAATGCCTGGGTTGCATAAATGTTCGGAATTTGCAAAAACAGTTGAAGAACCTAAGAAGTAATTGCAATTCTAAGAATAATCGTATGCAACACGAAAAACAAAGAAAATAAGCACAAAGGAAAAAAATCTAGTACCTTTGATCGTAGAAAGTTGTATTTCTCTTTTGTTAAAAAACTATATTCTTCTCGAATCTGTTGAGTATATTTCTTATACTCTGTTGCAAGAAGAAAAATTCATTAAATTTATTCTTATATGTATTAATACAATATAAATAGCGAGCCAAAGATATTAAGAATTATTTTACCAACGGCGTCTGATCCTAAAATGCTGATATCAAAATCCAGAAAATAATGCACATCATCTTTACCAAACACTCCTTCTGTCGTATGTGCTTCCGTACAGTGAGCCTTCAGAGCCAATATCAGTTCTTCAACTTTAGAAACTAATTCTTGTTTCTGAAAACATGTTTTAAGAATTAGATTTCAGATTTCTTAAAATATTTTGATGTCTGATAAACCTTAACTTCATGAGAGGTGTCTTTCAAAGTAAGTGAAGACTAATTTATTATATATTTGTTAACCCTCCAACTAGGGTGGTTTCTCACTTGATTCTTATTGAATTGGTATTTACATGCAACACTTGCAAATTAGTCCATATACTTTTCAAACAAAATGAACTGCTATATGCAATGCTATAATACCTGTTAATTTGCATGGAATTATTGAGACTCAATTTCTAAGATGCAAAATGTTACTAGGAAATATTAAATTGATTTCCCCCTTTTAAAGTAAGCTTTCATGACGACAACTTATTTTGATGACAATAAACAAAGCTTTAAAATTTCCTAATCTACTTTAACAAACATAATGAAAAGGTTAAAGTTATTTTACCAAGATTTATAGCTTGTTTTTTAATTAGTAATAAATTTTTAAATTTACATTGGCTTTACTGTTACCTATATTTTTTTTAGGTTCTGAGCTTTAAAACAACTGATAAAATATTTAGAATTCCAATAATAAAGTATTCATAAAATATCAATAAATTATTATTTTATAAACAAAAAAAATTCATTAACCCTTTAACTGCCGCCGGCGTATATATACGCCTTTCTGAAGTACGATCCTTTGCATTGCACTGCTATAAAGAAAACTGCTCCCACGGCCTTGGAATGCCATAAAATGACCTTGACAATGTTTGAAACGGATTTTCTTATTTCAGAGAAGAGGGGTAGAATATTGGTAAAGGGGATGTTTCTGAAATGTTGAAAGTCATAGCTGTGCAGTTTTTGCTTCTGTTTCTGTTTGAGTAGGTCGTGCTTTTTTTATTCTTCTTTTGCTTCCGTTTTCATTTATTGTGTGAAATAGAAGATCTTTTTACGAAAATGTCCGACAGTGATTTAGATGACTATTTTCCGTCATCTTCAGGATCAGAAACATAGGAATATGATGCTTTGTGCTGGGGATGGTTGGAGGGGGAGGGATATGAAAGTATGGGGTACTGAAAAAGGATTAATCAAGGGTATCGAAGGGGGGAAAAAGAGATTCAGAACCATTTGCCTGGGATATGCCCATGCCTCGAATATGGGAGAGAGATGCAACGGTAAGGACAACAAAAAAGTTGTACCATGTAGGATCAAGTGGCATTGGGGAGCGAATTGTGCAAGATTTCGTCAGCAGTTAAGGGGTTAATTTCTATGTCTTTTTAGCTGTTCTATTTTAAAATAAGCAAATAAAAAACAACATATCTCAATGTAAATGAACATTTTCTATAAAACACATAATTTTGCTCCAAAGCCAAAATTTTATAAATAAAGTAATAAAATTTATAAGGTACACACAATACAGGAAATTTGAGACTGCATACAAAAACACCGGTAAAATTGCATTATAAGACATGCTGACACAAATTTATAAAAATAATGATGTTACATTTGCTTTGAATGAACAGCATTGCAAATTTCACCATCTGAGAAACAGCTTTTATTGTTTTATTATATTAATCATTTTTTATGTCATCTTGTTACCAAAAAAAAAAAAAAACCAACATTTTTTAAAACTACACAATTAAATCATATTAATGAATTAATATGTAAATATAGGATATTTTTTATTTAATTAGTCAAAATGAAAGGACACTACTCACAGATGAAATATATAGCATGTTGCATGAGAATGATAAACACATTTTTTAAAATTCTTCAATAAAAATAATAAAAAGAAATGTTATTCAATGTACTTTATCTACTTTAATTTCATGCATTTAAAATACTTACTAGAGCAGAAACCAGTATTAATAGGAAAAATTCTCTTTTCACAGCCTTTTATATAAACTTCCTATATTTTATAAAAAAGAAATCAAATAGTAAAATAAAACCAACATAGCAAAAAAATCATAAGCTAAATTTTGGAAAATGGGTTGGAGTAAAATTAAATGTAATGCAAAATAATACAGCTTTATAATAAAGGATATTTTAGCTTAAAAAATGTATTGCTAGCTTTTGGTGCAAATAAAAACTCGTCTTAAACAATAAAAAAAACTTGAAAAGCAAGAAATGAAAAAAATGTGAAGTAACATCCAGGTTCAACATGCAATTCCTGTAGAAGGTTTTAAAATTATTGTATAAAAACACTTCAATGTTCAGGTAGCAACAGCATAAATGAAAATTTGCAATAATATTTAATTACTTACTTCTGAGATTCCAGATTCAGAGGCAAACTCATTATACAGTTTAATACTTTGTTCCTCATTTTCTTGAGA
>BGPR01030498.1:300-18629 GCA_013235015.1 Araneus ventricosus
GTTAACTATCCTGTTAGAATGTTAACTATCCTGTTAGAATGTTAACTTGAACGTCCTGTTATCCTGTTAGAATGTTAACTATCCTGTTAGAACGTTAATCCATTCCTCTTAGTCCTGGTAGTGTTATGTTAGCGCAAATCTGTGCTGCATAGTTCAAATTCCTACCACAAAACGCCCACCTACTTTCGTGGCATTACACTCAATTACAATTTCAGATGGGAATGTTTTCTTTAAAAGGAAAAACTTGATTTCACTTCCCACGTCAGTCGAAGATCATATATCTATCAACGCCGCCAACTTCTAACAGGGGTTTTGGAATGCAACAGCACAAGCAGCTCCATCTACAGGTGACGTTTGAATGCTATGATCGTTCATTCTATTTAGACGTGGAATTTAATTCACGCGGGAAATTTGCGCACCCGTGAAAGCTCTTGTTACTTTACTTTTTGAACCACCTACGCACAAATAAACATATTTCTCAAATGTTCAAATGGAATTTTTCGAATATTACATTCTTACTAATATAGATTATCAAGATCTCTAGAAGAGATTTCGACCAAGATCTCATTAAAAATAATATTGAGATTCTGAACTACGCAGATTTTGGGAAATGTGGGGCGTCTTTATCGTCCATGGCAGGATCGATAACCGTGTCAGGTTTTAATGAACACTCTTTGATGGCCCGCTAATATGACGTTAATTAGATAAGGGAGCAGTCTAATCGCTCTCCACTCGGAACTCGACACGGGACAGAGGCGTCTTGTTTTGCAAATGACGCAGAGATTTCATTATGCCTTCTCGACTCATTACTGATTGCGGATGCGAAGGTTTAGATTGGAATGAAACAGATCAGTTAGACTAAAGGTCCGCTTCGAGGATTCAAGAGGACTATTAGGAACGAATCTGAAAAATATAAGTAGTGGTCAGAGTACGATATTGGGATCCTACCAAAAAGTCGAAACTTCTCCACTCGGAACACGACACGGTTCGGAGGATTCTTGTTATTCAAATGATGGCAGAGCTTCTTTATGCCTTTTTGACTCATTACTGATTGAGGATGCGGAGGAAATGAAACATATCAGTTAGGCAAACGGTCCGCTTCGAAGATTCAAAAGGATTATTGGGAACGAATGTGAAAAATATAAGTAGTGGTCAGAGTACGATATTATTATTCTACCTAAAACTCGAAACCTTCGTAAAACACCGGAATAAGGATTTTGAATCTCTCGAGATTTAATCGTTTTCTTAGGCTTCTGATATGGCCTGAATTTCCAATTTATTCTGGCGCAGTATGGTTGTAGTGCATGTGGGTGTGTTGCACACATCAGAAGGCGCTGCTGAATAATTAAAACAATTTATTTAATACAAGCAACAAACGTAAAACGGTATATCATGACGACTAAAGATGTTAGGGTAAGCCCAAGGAATCCAAACATCAGCCACCGGAGCAACCGGCTGTAAACAAACTGGAAAGGAAAAGACAAAGGAGAGAGAGAGTTCTCGTTTGAGCGCCTTCATATATCCCCGCTGGCGGTAAATCCTCCAGTTGTCACAAGCTTATTCACAATTACGGTGCTTCAGGCACGATGAGAATCGGCAGCATGGTGGTCAGAGCTAAGGTCAGAATGTTATGATTCGAATCCGCTACATGGTCAAGGGCTCTATTCTGGTACCCCTGGTTGGGTTGGGTTCCGTTGTTAACGTGCGGAACCCAATCCAACCGGGGGTACCAGAATAGACCCCCAAGATAATTGCTCTAGCGCCAAAAACCCAACACAACCAATAACCAACTTAGATGCTGTACCGAAAGTATTCCTTTTTGTGTGTGATAATTCATATTATATGCAGTGAAAACAATGAGAACTATATTATTCGATCCTAGTACTCTGATCTATTTTTTATTTAAGTAGTGAGATCATGTTTTCTTACCCGCTTTAAAAACATTTTATAAGTGAGCTTATAAACAAAGTGTTGCTATTTCCTAGACAATTTTCTTTGAAAATCGAGTAAAATAATCTGCACGAAACATTTAATTTAATAGACAAATAATTTTATGAAAAGCGACTCCTTTATTTATCAGATGCTTCTTAACTGAAACATCATTCTCTTCTATGGAGACACCAAAAAATGTACAGAATTATATACAGAAAATCCCGAAAATACTTTGTTCCCTCTACACAAATCAGTCAATTCTTATAATTAGAAGAGGAGAAAAAGGTTCATTTAAAATCTCGGTAGTTGAATTTTATACTGACTTCGAGAGGCAGTAGTACTTACATAATCTTTCTTGTGAAATACTTGATAAAACATTTCAGGGATGGATGAAGTGAATTACATTTTAACCCTGTGCAGACAGATTACTTTTGTAGAACACTCGAATCAGATTGGCGCATTTTATCCACTATCCACTTCTACAACTCTACGGTTATTTAACTATACGCAACTTTATTTTTTATGGTATAATAAGATTAGAGTTTCAATGGATGGATTATACACACATTTGTGTTCGAGTCTGAGTCGCTATATTCTTCGTGAACTGGATTGTCCTCCACATCGATCTCAGAATCAGTTTCTTGGTCTCTGTACTCAGTCACTTCTCCATCGAGATCAATTGAATCAGATTCGTGCTCATCTGGTCTTTCTTTGCTTAATTCTCCCCAAAACAGCGGAACATTGACCTGTAAGGATAATTTCCACCGTTTCATGATAGTCAGCCAAGGTTATGGAGAGTGTTTTGTGCACTTTCAAGTGAGATCAGACAGAACTGACTGATTCATTGTCAATGGAAACAATCGGAGAGAGTAGGAGGAATGTCAATACGAGTTTAGAGAGAGATGGCGAACTCTCCTCCTTCGCTAGATAATCTTTTTCCGTGAAAGTTGGTTACTGGTTACATTCTTAAACCATTGACTTTGAAGTTGCATGGCAGGAAGCTTCATGTGCCATGATAGAATAAATAGGCATAGTGCAATGGGGTAGCGATTGCTTTGCAACTACAAAATGGTAAGGGTGACAACTTGAAACGATGAAAGTATATTGGAAATGGACCGTGTTTGGTGAAAAATAAACTTTCCTCTCTATTCCAGTGAAGTGGTTTAAAAGAACCTTTTGGAGCTATTACATATATCGATCTACCCGTGTCGCCATCGGTCCAAATTTCATCAGCTGACCGTGGTTGAAAGTTAGTACGTCCGTCCCAAAATAGCCCTCGTGGTGTTTCAAAACGAGGTGATGATATACCTAAACCAAACTATAACTCGCTCTTTTTGAAATTTCAACAACCGAATCTGGAAAGGAAGAGGGCAGAAATTGGTCCATTCGAAAATACTCTGACATGGTTACAGTTTAAGCACAAAGAGAATTGTTTTTGTGTTCTTTCACGATCTCATAAAACCTGGCACAGGAATATTCTTTTTTAAATATCATTTAAGGAATTAGCGTCATTTTCTTTTCTGCCAGTTTATGACAGTAACCGTATTCACACTCATCTAATAGATTCCTTTCTAAGCCATAGAACAGATTTCTTTTTCATAAAATAGCTTAAAAGAACTATAGCATCAAACGTTTTCTTTCTGGAAGAAAACGACAGAAAAATAAAGAAATAAGAATTCTGCCTTCAGTATAAAAACATAGAATAAAGGAATGCTGATGATTTCTATTCTTCCTCCGGCTATCAGAGAAAGAGTTAGGATTCCGCTTGAGTTGCCTTCTCCAAACGCCGATGATCGAAAGTCCTTCGGAAATGCCTTTTTATGTACTTTCATTTAAGCACGAAGAGAAGTATATTTGTGTTTGGTCACGATCTCATAAAAACTGGCAGAGGAATATACTTTTTTTTCAATATCGTTTTAAGGAATTCGCGCCATTTCCTTTTCTACCAGTTTATGATAGTAACCGTATTAAGATTCATCTAATAGATTCCTTTCTAAGCCATAGAACAGATTTCTTTTTCATAAAATAGCTAAAAAGAACTATAGGATCAAACATTTTCCTTCTGGAAGAAAACGACAGAAAAATAAAGAAATAAGAAATCCACCTTCAGTATCAAAAGATAGAATGAAGGAAGGCTGATGGTTTCTTTTCTCCCTCCGGCTATCAGAGAAAGAGTTAGGATTCCGCTTGAGTTGCCTTCTCCAAACGCCGATGACCAAAAGTGAATTGCCTTTTTATGTACTTTTATTTAAGCACGAAGAGTAGTATATTTGTGTTCGTTCACGTTCTCATAAAAACTGGCAGAGGAATATAATTTTCCTCAATATCGTTTTAAGGAATTCGTGCCATTTTCTTATTTACCAGTTTATGATAGTAACCGTATTCACACTCATCTAATAGATTCCTTTCCAAACTATATAGCATTCATAAAGATATTTCTTTTTCATGGAATAGCTAAAACGAACTATAGCATCAAACGTTTTCTTTCTTGACGAAAACGACAGAAAAATAGAGAAATAAGAAATCCACCTTCAGTATAAAAACATAGAATAAAGGAATGCTGATGATTTCTATTCTTCCTCCGGCTATCAGAGAAAGAGTTAGGATTCCGCTTGAGTTGCCTTCTCCAAACGCCGATGATCGAAAGTCCTTCGGAAATGCCTTTTAATGTACATTTATTTGATTTCCTTCATGTTTATAAAGGTGGCACTTTATAATCGTTAGCATTGAATATCATTAAGATAAAGCATTGAATATCACTATTTTTAGATGGTTTCAATGGCTACTTCGAAGAAGATCCTCCGATAAACGAAAGCCTCGACGGTAAGTGTATTGTTGATTGGCATAAATGATGAAATTGAAAGCTTCAGAACTCTGCCAGTTTTAGTCGAAGAAAAGTGGCACTTTCTTGTTTAAAATGTTAATGTGTCAAAAATACTTTACAAATATGATTAATAAGACCAGGAGACAGCAAAAAAATTTCGGTTTCGTATTTTTTCAATATTACATTTATGAACTCAATCAATATAAAATACAATTGTTTACGTAATTTAAAGCATTTTTCCAGATAAAAGTATATATATATATATATATATATATATATATATATATATATATATATAACTTGTTATATATGATCTTACATAAACAAAGTAAAGATGATAAAGACATATCATGAAGCCAATATATATATATATATATACACTCTGTCCCAAAAGTTTATAGAATCTTGTATTTTGCCTATATTTGTTGTTGTATATGATATATTTCGATGTACCTTACTGTATAGATATGTTATGTCTATTAAATTGAAAAAACAGCAGTTCTACCCCGTATATTTAATGCTAATTTTTAAATCGTAGAATAAACTGAAATAACCTGTCCCAAAAGTTTATAGACAAATGCAATTTTATGCAAATATTGTATTGGTAATCATGACGTCGATCTGGAGCCTAATAAATACGTTGTAAGAAAAGGAAAGCGTTCGTTTGTTCTGCGTTTCAAGATGCCTAAAGCGTAGCAGCTCTCTAATGAAGAAGTGAGTAAAATTCTGCATTTGAAATTACTCTGTAAGACTGTTAAGGAAATACTGAAACTCTTAAATAGATCTAAAAGCATGATTTATCGTGTTTAACCCGTAAGACGCCATATGAGCCAAAACCCTCGTTCGGGAAAACCACGTTTGACGGATATTCGCAGTGATAGACGGATACAAAGAATGGCTTTGAAGTCAAAAAATGTCCGTTCGCTAAATTACTGGGACTTCCCGGTTGCAAATCTCCAAGAAAGTGTTCATAGATTAATTATAGAATCTAGTTATATGATCCACGCAAAAATGGCTCGCCGATTACCACTCTCAAAGTTTCACATTAGTAAGAGATTACAATGGGCTCGTAATCATATGTCATATGGTGATAAATGGATGGCTGTCCTTTTCAGTGATGAAAAAATTGGAACCTCGATGGACCTGACGGGAATATAAAATATTGGCATGATTTACGAAAAGAGCCCAGGAGCTTTTTCAGTAGGCAAAGTGATGGTGGATCTGTGATGGTGTGGGCGGCTTTCAGTTTCAACTGTCAAGTGGGTTTGGCCTTTTCAGATGGCCGACAGAATTCTCCTAAATATATAGAAGCCCTAGAAAATCATCTTATGCCATTTGCAGAAAACATAGGGGGACGAAATTGGTAATATCAGCAAGATGATGCTCCCATCCATGCCTCCAATGCTACGAAAAATTATTTAAACTCGAAAACTGTTACTGTTCTTGAGTGGCCACCGATGAGTCCTGATTTAAATCCAATTGAAAATATATGGGGCATTATGTCTCGGAAGGTATATGAGAATGGAGGGCGATTTTATTCAGTGAATGCCTTGAAGACAGCCATTGAAAGTGTATGGTGCAAACTGGAACCAGAGATATTACAAACCTTTATTATGTAGATGGAAATACGTGTATACAATGTCATACTGAGAAATGGAAAGAATTTAAACTATTAAGAACATTGTATTGAGCACCTTTTGTTGAAATGTCATATATTCTATAAACTTTTGGGACGCCTAATATTTCCATTTTGCTATATAACTGAAATAAAAATTGTTATTTTTTCTAAATATTTCGTTGAATGCAAGTCACATATGGTTTGAATAAGCATATTTGTAATTGTTGTTTGTATGCCTTTCCGTTTTGCTAAAACATATGTTTTACTAGATTCTATAAACTTTTGGGACAGAGTGTATATATATATATATATATATATATATATATATATATATATATATATATATATATATAATGGTTTAGAAGTTCTTCATTAGACCTCGATTATAGGGGACAACCTGTATATTACGATCCAGCAAATAGATATGGGCAGATTTATTATATTAACTAGTTGTTATGCCCGGCATTGCTCGAAATTAAAATACTTTTATGTCTAATATTTTTGATGTAAAAACCACTATTGTATTGAAAATTATGAAACCCAAAAATTTTTTATCATCTGAAACGTTTTTAAATTTAAATAGCTGATAAACCGGGATTAAAATTTAAAATAATTTTGTATAAAATATTATAATACACAAAATCGTTTCATCGTGTTGGACGTTTTTAAATTAAAATGAGAACATCAGTTGAAACAAACTATTTTTAAAAAACTCCGAAAACTAATTCTCTCCGTAATAGTTGTTATATATATAAGTAGTTCAAATTTTTATCACAAATACTGGAGTATAAGAAAGGTTTTAACGGACTTTTTGGGACGATTAATTATTTTTGATTAATAAAAGACATGAAAATAAACCAAATGAAAAGTTTTTCCTGGTATAAATTGTAAATTGTCTGCTTTTAAACTTTTCTTTTAGTGTTTTGCAGAATTTTGTTAATGTTTTTTGTCAACAGTTCTTAGTATGTGCATTTTTGTTAATCAACACTAAAAAAATGTTACAAATTGTATTTATTAAATAAATAATAATTATATTTTATTATATTTATTAAATTTATTTATATTTATTAAATATAAATAATTAATAAATAATTATTAAATTTAATAACTATTAAATAATTATTATAATTAAATAATTTATTAAATATAAATAATTTAATTATATTTATTAAATAAGTAATACATTATAAATTACAATTGTATTTATTCAAATAAGAGAAAAAATTACGGAAAAGAAATTAGTGTAGCTGGGAAGGTAATTAAAAAAAATATGGTGTAAAATTAGTTTTTGTTAGATAACATTTTCGAAAGATATCGCGGCAAAACGCCAAAATCTTGCTAAATTTTTAATTAACTTTTGGACTTTGAAAAGTTGGCTGTGACCTTTATCTTGTTTTGAAGACCTCATGTGCATGAAAATATGATCAATAAACATTCAAAATCACAGCCTAACAACTACAGAGATTAAGGCTACAACGACTTACATTAATCCAATACTTGCCTGTTAAGACATTTTTGGAGAGTGTTGTTGCCAGACATCTATTTCATCTGCTTACAAAAGCTTTACTATCTTTGACTTTGTTGGAATTTGAACGACTGACTTATGTTTTCTTTTAGCCGAATCTCGTGATACTCAAAATTATATATTTTCAATTAAAATATTACTGATTTATTATTTCGTAGAAAACGCAGGTAAAGATGACAGGCGATATTAACTGCAGCGATTTTTTTTATCTAATTAAATAAGCTTTAGAATTCTTTAAGAACCAAAGGAAACATTGCCAACGTTATTTCAAAAAATAAACAGAAAAATAAGAAAATAATGGTAAAGTAATTACATCGTTGTCTAGCAACGGAATATCATTAAATTTGCTTTATTTCAAAATCGTCTGCGTGTAATCAACTATATATTAAATTTTGAAAAATTAATAAAAACTGAAGAAATAAATCACAGATATAAAATTGGTATAATTTAAAATGTAAAATTCTGAAATTTAAGACTGTATAAAAATATTTTTGGGGGATATATTGCACCGAACTTACAGCAGAAAAATGTTTCGGTTAATTTCTAATTAACTGACTGTTTAATTAACTTTTTGCGCTCTGGAAAGTCGACAGGTATCTTTCCCTTGTCTTAAAAAATATGAAAAGTTTGGTTAAATTCGGAGCAGTGGTTTAGGAGGAGATGAGGAACATACAAACATGCATACAAACATACATACAAACACACATACAAACATACTAACACACAATGACGTTTATTTATATTAACAGAATAGTCAAAACTGGCCAATGTTCAAAAGGATTAAATATGCACAGAATCACCAAGAAGTTAGGAAACAAATGTGACCTTGGATTCTGTGTGGAAATTCGGACCAGTCTGGCGTGTTGTCTCCTGTAGCATCCAGTGGCGGCTCGTCCATAAGAGCTGCAGACCTGCAGTCCCCCTGAAATTATTTTAGAAGATTTTATTTTCGATTTTATTCTAATGGGCTTACTAATCCACTTTGAGAATTCAGTGATCAACGAAAATAGCAATAAAGTAATAAAAAATGTAAAAGGAAGACTGAGAATCAATCAAGAATTAAGATAGAAGAAGAAGAAGAATTAAGAGAGACAGACCACAACTGCAGAGAATTTTGCCCCTCCTACGGATCCGAAATAAACGAAAGCAACGCGAAGCGGGGAAAAACAACCTTTTCTCCGCTTAAAATTGCATTAATTTGAGATGCATTTTTCCCAGCTCTCGTTTGGCGCGACTTCCTCATTTGGCCTTTTTTTCGCTATTTCTCAGTAGTTTAGTCGATAAGTAGTTTTTTAAATCTAATTCTGGAGGAGTTGCAATTTTTTATTCATGTTTTTTCGGGTGCTGATTACGCATCTGAGGTTTGCCACGAACAATTTTTGTTGGAATTTCAGTTATAGCCAAAAAACATGAAGCAATTTTTTCACCAGGTTTTTCCTTATAACTCAAAAACTATCAATTTTTAGTGTATCTTCATTATATACCAAAATAATCAGCACAAAATTAACTACAACTTAAGTCTAAACAACTTTTGCAGCACTGCTTGTTTCTAGCATCTTACCATCTGATCCCGATAAAAAAAAGTATGAGGTCACTCCCAATACTGTTCTCGTGTAGCTTCAAACACTGACTTCACCTTAAAGAAGGAATTTCTTTCTACCGAAATATATTTTAAATACCCATTAAGTGGAATTAATTATTATTGATTTTTATTATCGCTTTTTAAGTAAATGGAATCGCATTATAATTGAAAAGTTTCATTGATTATTTCTTTTTCTGTGGCTATCTACTAAAAGCAAAATGAATGTAGCGAATGAAGCCTTCCTTTTACTTACAAAAAATACAAAATTTTCCCTTTCAGTATTAGGAACAATAATTGGAAAAGTGGGGGCATTATTGAAAAGTTTGGGTAAAATGATTTTGGGCTGAGCAATAATTCATGAACGATTTTTTTAATTAAAAAATAAATTCAGTAATAAAAAGCATTTTCAATTTTTTATTTTATCTGTAAGAGAATTTACTTTAAATTCATTTTAATTTTTAGTTTTTATTGATTTTTGAGAATTTTCAAACCGTGAAAATGGAATGTCAAAACTACAAAACACCATTTTCGATACCGTTTATTTAGCACTTAACCGTTCACAGGCCAATGTTCCCAATTGGGAACTTCGAATTTAAAATTCATTTAAAAATAAAATATCGTCCATATTGTTTTGAAAAAATTATTACTTATCCTAAAATGTAAGCTTGATTTTTTGATATTCAAATTATGTTTCAGATATAAAATAAGTAATTTACAGAAATTTTTAAAAATTGGCTATTTTACATTTTAAGTTGTGCGTGGCATAAAAATCCCTAAAAAATAAAAAAATCGATCGAAAATTTCTAAAAATCTCTTCACATAGTTACAAATGTCCACGTTACTAATAGCAGATAAAATATAATTCTACAAATACGAAATACATTTGCTATAATTCATTAAAGTTTCATGTTCCCAATTGGGAACATTGGCCAATTGTGACTATTCTGTGAAAGAAGGAATTTCTCTGTTGTGAGTTTCCACTGAAAGTAGAATGGAAAGCACGATTCTCTTATAATTCTGAAAAGGAAATCCCCTTCAGTTGTTAAAAGGTTAATGCTTTATTTTTGGCAAAAAAAAAACTAAATTTAATCTGTAATCTGGGGGGAGCGTGCTAAATGTGTCGGATAATCATTTATGAATAGCTAGAGTGATAATTCTGTCGTGATTGTTTTTTATAATTAATATTTAATCGCTTAAGAAGCAACACCACGTATCTCAATTTTTAGAAATTTCAAAGAGGAAGTAAATATTCAATGTTTCTCCCCAATAACGAATATTTCTGAATAATTTTTTTCACATCTGGAGGGAATATACGATCTTATATTTATATCCGATGTTAAAAAAATTCTGAATTATTCGTTATTGGGGTGAAAATTTCATTTGAATCTTCCTCTTTGAAATTTCTAAAACTTAAGGTAGGTGGTGTTGCTTCTTAAGCGACGATTTTCATCCTTCAATCCAGCTAATAAGAAAAGATATTCTTATGCACAGGAGAAAAGAGTACACACAGGACAACGAAATTTGATTTTGGGGTGGCTGCGGTTGATCATAAATTGTGAGAAACTACCGTCACATCTTCGCAAAAAGAAATATTTTATTTGCAAAATGTACTAAATATAGTTGTTGTTTTTGGATGGCTTTTGCCTACAGATACTGGCAGAAAACGTAACCAACTCACTCATCTGGAGTTTCGTCTGACAGGAAACTTAACCAACTCACTCATCTGGAGTTTCCTCTGACAGAAAATGTAACCAACTCACTCATCTGGAGTTTCCTCTGACAGAAAACCTAACCAACTCACTCATCTGAAGGTTCGTCTGACAGAAAACATAACCAACTCAATCATCTGTAGTTTCGTCTGACAGGAAATTTAACCAACTCACTCATCTGGAGTTTCGTCTGACAGAAAACGTATCCAACTCACTCATCTGGAGTTTCGTCGAGAGGGTACAATTACCTTTTCGGGGCAAAACTGGGAACTTCGGAAATGGGGCAAAAGAAGTATATATCTCAAACCCGACGAAAAGTTACAGGTTGTGTATCACAGGGGAAGAGTGATGGTTATTGCTTTATTGAATGATTCACATAAATAAGTATAATGTGGAGGAAAAACAAGATAACAGTACGATGAGCGTAAACAAAGTGTATTCGAACTACTTCCCATAGTGCCATAGGATACACTTATGAAATTTCGTTTTCTACGAATTTTTTTTGAAAATACATATTTTTATCATTTTAATTCATAAATTTTGACATGAATTCATATCAGTTCTTAGTTATAGAAACAAATTTTACAATAATTTGTCATATTGTTGAGTCTGATCAACAATGTTATCCATTTGTATATGTATAGTGTAATGAACATAATCCTCTCATTTCGAGCGAGGCGGTCTCGGACTGTCTAAAAATTTCTTCTTAACATCCACGAAAGCCGGTTTGAGGTGGTTGGGTTCTTTTGAGGGGAGGTGAAGTTCTAAGATCACTTCGGAGATAAGCACAGTAGGAGGTACTATTATCCTTGCCAACCGCAGCTCTTTTCTAAGCGCCTTAAGGGAAGGCTATAGAAAGGGTGGAGTGATTGACCACCCATGTTGGGAGAGTCCATTTCATGTCGCATCCTCCCAAAAGATCAGGTTTTATAGAGTCTAGAAGAAAAAAGTCGCCTCGGAATTAAAGAGTTAATTAGAAGTGGCCAATGTTCCCAATTGGGAACATTAAAAAAAATCTAAAAAATTTTATTCAAATTTTAATGATTGTTGTCTTTAAACTAAAGCACTAGGAACGGAAATATGCAAAAAAGTAAATAAAAATTATGCTGGATCTGAATTCGGTCTGTAAAATGTTAAAAAATTCGGTAGTCAGAGGGTTAAATTTCAGAAACCGACTCTTAAAGTGGAAAGGAAGTGGACATCGAAAGATTTCTGGGAGAGATGCACGAACAAAGCACTTCTTATCCGGTTACAGTTTAAAGTATCTCCTCACAACCTGGATCCTACTATGCCAAGAAATGGAAGAGAAGGCAAATCACGCGATAGAAACCAACCGGAAATTTTACTCTCCAGACTCCTGCTTATCCACGACCATATAAAATTCGAAACTCAGTTAAAATTTCCTTCCTATAAAATGACATAAAAGAAATGACACCCCCTTCTTTTTCTACACTATTTAAAGTCGCCACCTTATTCGCACTCCTCTAATATATTTCTTTCCGAGACATTTAACATTCGCAACACGATATTCCTTTTTTTACAGATCGAATGAAGATGGAATTCTCGAGTCGAACGTTTCTTCTTTGTACCCGAGCGACCGAGAAATGATCATCCACCATGAATTTAAAAGAGGTGGAATGAAGAAAGGTGTGGGTGATGATTTCTCTTTTCCTTCCAGATGTCAAAGGAAGAGTTAGGAATCCAGTAGAATTGCCTTTTCAGAGTAGTGAGGAGCTAAATTTCACCTAGGGATGTATTATTAATATTACAGGGTGTCCAAAAATTATATTTACAACTTTAGACTTCCGTAACTTTAAAACTGTACTAGATAACGAGTTTAAACATGTGACAAGATAACTTATAAAATGTTTTTATTTCCAGGTGATGCAGATTTGAAGAAAAATGTGGACGCCTCAGGAGGAAGCTCCTTGTGCATCCTGGTTCATAGAGACGAAGTGCGATACCCAAGTGCAACGTTGGTTTGAAACAGATGGGCGAAACGGTCTCTGTTTACGGAGAACACTACCTGCTTCCATAAATGACGTGGGAGGCCTCGGCGTCGTAGTGGTTTGTGGTCCACGGAACGCTAGCCAAGAGATAAAGTCAAGGGAGCTTGAAGAGTCTTCACTCTTCTTTTTGCTCTATAAAACAATATATTTTTAATTCTTTTACAGTAAGCTTTATTAATTACTGACATATATATATATATATATATATATATCTTTTATTCCAGAATTTTTCCATTTTTAATTGTCCTGTGCATAACATAGGCGAGCTTCTCTTCCTGACGAACGGCTCGCCATGATACTTTTCAATTAATTATACTTTTTGTCTATTTTTTGTGCCATTGTGTCTTGTATGTTTTTGAATTTTTGTCTTTTGTTTCTTGTTTGTTTTGATATATATATATATATAAGAGTGTAAAATTCCCTACAATTTCTAGCTTTTATTCTTCTTCAAGTTTTAATATTTTTGCAGATAATGGCTCTAAACTAATATTTCGTTTTCAGTAATTTACGACCTCCTGGATTTTGGCTTTGGGGCTGGTGGGTTTCAGGTTCGAAACTCGATTCCACTGAAGATCCGTCGTGTATTGGGCCGGTTTCACGTTAAATCATACGTAGGTGCCAAACGTCCTTCCGTTGGTGTGGTGCGGAAGATTTGAGAGGAGGTGCCAGCTCAGGTGTCGTACTGAACATCTGACCGAGGTTCAAAATTACGAGGCCCGTCCTATATTAGCCCTCGTGTTGCTAAACTAACTAACCTACTATACCACGGAAGCTGGAAGTTAAGGTAGGTCATGCGATAGCATCCAACCAGAAACTTTACTCTGCAGATTCCTGTTCATCCATTACCATATAAAAATCAAAACTTAGTTAAAGTTTCCTTCCTACAAAATGACATAAAAGAAATGACACCCTCTTTCCTCTTCTACACTATTTAAAGTCGCCACCTTATTCGCACTCATATAATATATTTCTTTCCGAGGCATTTAACATTCGCAACACGAGTTTCCCTTTTTCACAGATCGAATGAAGATGGAATTCTCGAGTCGAACGTTTTCTCTTTGTACCCGAGCGACCGAGAAATGATCATCCACCATGAATATAAAAGAGGTGGAATGAAGAAAGGTGTGGGTGATGATTTCTTTTCCTTCGAGGTGTCAAAGGAAGAGTTAGAATCCAGTAGAGTTGCCTTCTCGGAGTAGTGACGTGAGATAAGTCGCCTAGGGATATATTTTCTTTCGATATTCCCTTTTTCGTTGATTCGTAACTGAAAGTTGGCCTGGATCATTACGAGAAAAAGGGTTGAAAAAGTAGATTGGCGTTGTTAACTCCTTGTACTTGATGTCTCATCTGAGAAACGATTTTAGACAGTGCGTCATTTTAACGTTTCTTGATTTTCATAATTAAAAAGATTTGCATGCAGAGTTGTGCGAGGGTAAGTCATTAAGTACGTCACAAAAGATAAGAAAAAAATAACTTACCATGACAATCACTTGGAAACAATTTTCAACTTAAATTCCACCAATGTTGATGCACTTATTCCATTGTTTTATCAGCGCTCCGATTCCAGCTGCATAAAATTCTGTGGTTTGCTGCCTCATCCACAGAACTTCATGTTCAATGTCGTCATCATTTCATCGTCATCGTCGTCACCAGATAAAAATCGCTTGGGGCTAAGTCTGGTCTGTAAGGTGGATGCTGTGTCACTGACCAACCAGACTTAGCCACAAGCGATTTTCATCTGACGACGGCGATGACGATGAGATGTTGATAGCTTTCAACACGAAGTCCTACTGTGGATGAGACAGCAACCCAAAGAATTTGATGGAGCTTGAATTGGGGCGCTGATAAAACGATGGGATAAGTGCATCAACAGTGGAGGAGATTATATTGAAAAATAAAATTGTTTCCAAGTGATTATCATGGTAAATTATTTTTTTCTTATCTTTCGTGATGTACTTAATAACTTACCCTAGTAATAAGTTTCAGGTTAATTTTTCTGTAAAAATCAACTTATACAATTTCTTCTAGAAATAATAAAATGAGCCCTTGTATTTAGTGAATAATTATGCTCTAATGTCTTTCCTGATAGCAAAGAGTTAACGGAGTAAGGGAAAAATGACGAGCCGTTTTGACCTAGAACCTGAAAAGAAAGGTCTGGCCTTACTTGAGCCCTTAATCGTAGTTGTCTTTGTAGTAACAGAAAGACAATAATTAATCCGAATTTATTTTGACATGAAAAAAATATTTCTGCAGCAGCAAATGCTAGACAAAATTAACCAGTAAGTAACGTGTTGACAGCTGCCGTTATGGATTAACCAACATTCTTCCTCTTCGTCGACATTGCCTTCTATTTATAATATTTATATGGCAGTAATTGCTAGACAAAATTAACCAGTAAGTAACTTGTTGACAAGCTGCCGTTATGGATTAACCAACTTTCTTACTCTTCGTCGATATTGCCTTCTATTTAAAATATTTATACAGCAGTAATTGCTAGACAAAATTAACCAGTAAGTAACTTGTTGACAAGCTGCCGTTATGGATTAAATATTGATTAACCAACATTCTTCCTCTTCTTTGACATTTCCTTCTATTTAAAATATTTATACAGCAGCAAATGCTAGACAAAATTAACCAGTAAGTAAATTGTTACAAGCTGCCGTTATGGATTATATATTGATTAACCAACATTCTTGCTCTTCGTTGACATTGCCTTCTATTTAAAATCTCAGGTTCGTTTTATAAATACGGTAGAATTAATTTTAGATATTTCATTTCATTTTTAGCACAATTTTCTTTAAATGGTTTTTTAAAATTAATCTTATTGGCGATATTTATTTGTTTTTTTAAAAATTCCTTCGTGAATTCCTTTTCTATCTCATATTCACTTGGGGTTTCGGGCTATGAGTAGCTGTTTATTTTAGCAAACCAAGATTTAACCGAAATCTCTGATAAATTTAATTAATTTTTCACTTTTTAAAAAGTAAAACTGTTCAAGAAGTTAATTCACTAGATTTAAGTAGCCATACTTCTGAGTCTCTGACTCAACAGAAAGTAGTTTCGATCAAAAAACTAACTCCTTTACAAAACTGAAAATAGACATTTATTTTACAAACGCCTTATCTGTGAATTTTTACATCGGAACTCAAACTTGAGTAGAAAATGCCAGGTTCACAACTCTTAGAACAAAAATCTAAATTCAGCGATGCGTGCTTTACCAGTGCTGTCAATTGTGTGAACCCAACACTCTTTTTGATGAAAATCGAGCTTCTTGCAGAAAAATATCCCATGTTTTTCTAATCCATTTCGAATTAAAAGTCCATATCCCCTGAAGAAGCAGGCTGAATGGATTCCTTGTTTGTTTACTTCAGTTTTCTCGGATTTATTTTTTTTTTGTCTTTCTATTCCCTTCGAACGTTTTTTTGCCTTCCTTTGTTTCTGTATGCAGCAGCATATTCCGCGCTTCCAAAACATTGTATTAATTTGTAACATATTTTTAAATTTTTTTAAATCACTTTTTGCTTTATTTTATTTGACTCTCTATATATTCATAATCGGAAAGAGGAGTTTCTGTCAGAGGATCAAACGAATCTTGAATGTCTATGAATGCCTTTGTCAATACCGTTTATTCATTGCTTCACTGCTTGCAACAGAAACTTTCCATCTTCCAAAGCATTAAATTTAAATTATCAGCATTTTTTTCTTTGCAATGATATTCCATATGAAAGCACTTGCAACAACTTGTGAATGGTTTCGTATCTGAAACCAAAGAAGAGAACTTCCTGAAATTCAGGCCACTTGTGTATAAAAAGACTGTAAAGAAAAGAATCAGAAGTTGTTGTTTCTTATTCCACTCGTTACAGTCTTCAGCTAACCCAAGTCCAAGAGTCCACCCGCCCACAGAAACGAATACTATAGGCGAACGATTCATGGTAAAGGAGGAGAGTGCAGCTTCTGTTGGCACAAGACCTTGGACGCTGGAGGGAAGAAGTCTGACTTTGACCATTGCCTTTATGCTTTAGCTGGGTATAATGGAATGGCCTTCACGCCTTGGGTGACCCTGCCAGGAGAAAAAACTCCTGACGCACATCGCCCATTCCACCCAGAGTCACCACCCCAGCCACAATGAGGCAGCATAATAGGACTTGGAGGAAGAATCAAAAGTAATTTGTCAAAAAGGATGAGGTAGAAAATCTTCGAAAACGCCTTTTCTTATATATTTTTTCTTTATCATTTAATAATCTGATGCAATCTTTTCTGGAAATCCATCAACAATAGCAGAGCTGTCAAATAAAAACTTTTCGACCGAGTTAAAGACATCAGCTTTCATTCAAATCTCTTCTGCTCAAAAGTTTTATTTTTTCATTTTGTTAATCACTGTATCCAAACGTTGTCCTGTCTACAACAAGATTTTGAGATGTCCTTAATTCCTTCCATCGACAATGCACCCCACCACACACCAGAAACAGCTCCTGAAAAGAAAGGGGAAACAAAACAGGAGAGAAGTTTTCTAAACTAAGGTAATCTGCAATGCCTCGGGAGATTATACGGCAATCACACGACTAAAGAGAATCCAATCAGTGCTTAACACCCGTGATCAGGAAAGTACACCAAAAGAACGCCTTCATTAAAACGGAGTAATTTTTAAAGCTTTAGTGCAATGATTAAAGCCTGCGGTGGGACGAAGAAGGGTTTCAAGAAATTAACTCAATTTTGGAGATCGACATACAGGTGCTGAAATGTTGCAACAAAGAAGTAAGATTCGATAACTTTTTGCGGAAGACTTTATATGATATATACGTATCTGATGACACGCCTTTGCATTTTAATTACTTAATTGTTAAAATTATGGATTATCTAGTCTGGTACTTTTTACTTTCTCGTATACGAAGTACACAAAGAGAAAGTATCGTAATCGTCAAAAAATTCGAATTCGAGATTTTGACGAATCTCCACGTTTTAGACCTCCCTGAGTCCGAAAAACACAATTTTGGAATATTGTCTGTCTATGAACACGATAACTCGAACACTATTAGATAGATACGGGGATGAAATTTGGTATGTGATCTTTACACATAATTTGTAGGTTTCTATCAAATTTTGGACAAAATCCGTCTACGGGAAGTCTGT
>BGPR01030499.1:0-18628 GCA_013235015.1 Araneus ventricosus
TATTTTGGTTCCCCTTTCTTAGAATTCTTTTGAAATTAGCTCTCCCGACATCCCCTGTGCACACGTCCCTGTTCTAAACAAAAACACACCCCATTTCAAAATTTGGAATGCCGTATTGCCAAGTGCCAAAACAATCGAATCGCAGAAGTCCGACATTCTCCAAAATGGGCTATCCATAAATGATGTCACACTTTTTTTCAATATTTTTGACCCCCCTTTGTCGCAAAGTGTCACACTTCACCATACCTCCTCCCTCCTCCTTCTCACATGTCACACTATATTACATAAACATAGACTTGCAGTTCAGAAACAAAGCACTATGTTATAGATCATATTTCAAATTTTATTTTTAAACTTTAACTATGTGTTTTAATAACATTTGTGAGCATAACAATAATAATGATTTTATGTGTACTTATTTTGTATGAAATAAGATTAAGGTTTACAACAAAAAACCTAATTAATATACAATAATAATAAAATATTATTTTAAAAGAGCAATTGTAAACAGTAGTATTTTGGAATTTGAAATGGTATTTGATATATTTTGCTTTAAATCTTATCTGTACTTTATGAACACAAAATACTCATAAACAGATTGAATTTTTTTTAAAACCAGCGGGAGTGGTCTCCCCTAAACTTTCTCGTATACTCCTAACACATGTAGAGAAAACTAGAATAATAAAAGACGTCAAATAAACTTCCGTCGCAAGTAAACCAAAGTTGGAACCACGCGTGCTTTGAAGGATCAAAACAAATTCAAATCATCTGCTCATTCTTTTGCGCAACAGGACCTGGCGAGACTCCCTAAACGTTTGCTTCCTTACAAAATCACTCCAGAATTTGTTTTTGGCAAACTGCCAAGTTTCGGAGCGTCCACTAGTAGGCATTGCCACTAGTAGGCATGCGCAGGGAGTTAGTTTCAAAACTGAAAAAGTATGCGATTATACAGACCGACAGACAGTCAACCCTTTGACGGATTTGGCCCAAAATTTTATACGGACCTACATTCATGACGATAAAACTGTGTATAAAATTTTATCCATCTGGCTTTTCAAGTTTTTGAGTTATAGCGTTCGCATGACCCCGAACATACAGACAGACAGACTTCCCGTTGACGGATTTTGTCCAAAATTTGATAGAAACCTACAAATTATGTTTAAAGACCACATACCAAATTTCATCCCCGTAGCTCTAATAGTTTTCGAGTTATCGTGTTCACAGACACACATACAGACACACACACAGACACACACACAGACAGACATAATTCCAAAATTGTGTTTTTCGTAATCAGGGAGGTCTAAAACGTGGAGATTCGTCAAAATCTCGAGTTCGAATTTTTTGACGATTACAATACTTTCTCTTTGTATACTTCGTATACGAGAAAGTAAAAAAGCGCCTGAATAAGATCAACCTGTTTGTGCCACTACCAGTTCCACCACTCACCCAGGTGGGGAGACGTATCTTCTGTTGGACATTTCAAGGGTATGAAGGGGGGGGGGGGGGGGTAAATTATAAGAATTTCTGCTGCTACCATATTCTCAGAACCTAGCCGGAATGCCTTTTTTTCAAAAAGAAAGGAATATAAGTGGAAAAAAAAATCACATGGAAATTGTTTTAGCCCACATTAAAAAATACCCTCAAATTCGGGTAATTTCAAAATAACTTCAAAATTTAATCTGCTAATTTTAAATATTTTTATTTTAACTAAAAATGTATGATGTCACACGTCTTGTTACCCCTCCCCCCTTGTCATAAACTGTCACAATTTCACGAACCCCCTCCCCCTCCCCCCAAGCATGATATCATTTTGGGCGGCCCCAAAGAAGAAGAAGAAGATGATGATGATGAAGGCGAGAATGATTCCCAAGTGAAAATTAGTAACAATGATGCTTTTAAGTGATTTTCAAAAGGACTTGCTTGGTTGGAACAACAAGAACAGTGTGATTCCTTTGAACTAATGCTTTTAAGAAAACTTTGTGACAGAGCTGCACGACAAAGGATGATCAATTTACGCCAGATGAAGCTTCCATTTAAATCATTGTAAGTTTTTGTTTAAAAATAAATTTTCATATATAATTTGAATTTAGATATTTATTTAGCAGTTTAAATAGTCATAATAGGAGTTCGATACCGATGTTACATATTAAACTAGATGATTATTGAAAAATTCTCTATTATACGGAAATTTCGATTATCCGACGTAGGTTCGGTCCCAATTACGTCGGATAATCGAGGTTCTACTGTATTTGAGATGGTAAAGGAAACATGAGACATTAAAGCGTGACCAGGTGACTTTTTTGAATTTAAAATTAATTATTACGTTGACTTAATTACGGATTTAAATAGCGTACGGGCACAAAAGAGCCGAATGTATGATATGCGCCGCAGACCAAGAAAAGGTTAAGTGAGAGAGCAAATAAAAAAGTTTTTTTTCTTTTTCGGACGATGTGCCTTTTCTAGTTTCCTTTTCTAATTTTTCTTAAATATGTCAAATCTATTCAGTTTTTGAATTGCAATTGATTTAAAAAATTAAAGAGCGTTAAATTCCCTATAAATACATGCTTTTATTTTTCTTCTGGCTTTAAAAGTTTCGCAGATAATAGCACTCAAAAATGGGAAATGTCCAATAATTTACGACCACCGAAACGGAGCGTTATCTACCTGAAAAAAAACTTTTTAAAATGCGTTCTCATTTTTAAAAAAAGAACCGTAGTTGTAACATTATTAATTTCTGAAATGGGTCCAATAATTTATGACGACCTTGTAGATTCATGCATTCCAACTATTATACTTCTCATACGAGCACACTTATATATTACACAACCTAAAATATTTATTTTTTGAGTCGGCAAAAATCAGCAAAGACGGTATTTTTATTGTCCCACACCCCCTCAGAATTTAGACATTCGCCACGTCTCTGCATGTGTGTCTTAATCGCCTTAACATGCGGCGATACTACGGTAGAATCGGGTTCCGAATCTGGATCTCTCCGGCACCGAGCAGAGACCTTAACACCAAGCCAACGCTGTTCTACATACACTGGTGTCCAAAAAATGAGTATTATTCGTAAGATACGAAATGTTTTGACTTAATGCAGAAACAGTAGTGATGTGTCAGATTCGTACCTTTCGTGGAGTCGAATCCACGGATCCGAGGATTCGTTCTAACTCCGAAATGTAAATGGATTCATCGTCCATAATTACTGTAATAATCTTTATTATTGAACTTGTATTTTAATATAAATATGAATCATATTCAATGAAATTATAATTTTCATTAGATAATTAATTATATTGATATTAATTTTAATGAATAATTTTGATTAATAATCATAATTAAATAATTAATTATATTGATGATAATTTTACTAATTAATTTTAATTACTAATTATTTTTAAATTAATATTTCTCTTAATTTTTTAAAATGTCTTTAGTGAATTTAACGAAACTTCAGTATTTTGAGACGCTTTTGATTTCTATTATCTGGTTAGAACTTCCCATGAATGTCATTTAATTTGTTGGAAGCAATATATTTACTGAAGCATTCACTAATGAAATTTCGGCTCAGATTTCTTTCTAATTAAATATAATCTCACCCAATTCTAATGAGCTCCATACGGTAAAAAAAATCTTTTAATCATAATCAAGGAATATAAAACAACTCTTTGCAGTTATCAAAGATCCACTGCTGTTAAAATCTGTTATTGACTATATTAACAAAATGTAATTTTTTAGTAAATTCCTGTCAGTTGAATTAATTGCTTTTAAATTTTGAGCAAACTATAGATGTAATTTAAATATGCAGAACAAATCTCGTGCTTACGTGACTTGGTCGGGAGAACGCTATGTTTCGTCAAACCCTGCTAACATGGGTTCGAGTCGCGGGCGGGCATTGTCGTTGCAAGACAAAGATTTGAAAATTATAATTTCGTATATTTTCTTTATAAAGTTATTTTATAATATATATTCCGCATTTTATTTTATTGTAATCTTTATTTTCAAACCTGATTTATTATTAGATATATTTTAATTAATTCCTATTCTAACTTATTAGTTCTCCTATACTTATATATAAGTTTAAGGAATTATTTAAAATTCATCTAATAATAAACCAGGTTTGGAAATAAAGAGTACAATAAAATAAAATGCTGAATATATATTATAAAATAACTTTTAAAGAAAATATACGAAATTAAAATTTTAAAAACTTTGCCTTGCAACGACAATGCCTGCTCGCAACTCGAACTCATGTCAGCAGGGTTCGACGAAACATGGCGTTCTACCGATTTGCCACGCAAGCATGCGCGGAGGATGGCATACTTAAATGAAGTGTTCAAAACCAAAAGGTATATATAAAAAAAAAATAGACGTAATGTATTCGACGTATGTAATTGATTCTTTAAATTACTCAAATGGAAAAATATTATTTCTTAATAATTTTTAAAAAGCGTGCCTATTTTTTGACTTATCTTAAACTTTTATACCAAAAATTCTTGACCGTTTGAAAAAAGCATAGACTCGAATTATTCTCTTAAATAGTTTTTATCAAATTTATTAATTTCAATGTACCGAGATTCAACTAATGAAACTATTTTTGATATTGAAATCTTGAGTCAAGAACAAAAAATTATAATTATTTTTAATTATACTTATTATGAATTCTTTTTACTTGCATCTAGCTTTTTACTAGCAACTCTTTTACTTCTCAAGCAATATCAAAAGAATCATTGATCAAACCAACTATTCTACTGGTTCCTTTGTAAACAACCTCAGAAATCGATCTGTATGCACAGGGTAACCGATTGCATTCATTCAAATCAACCGAATCTTAGCATCTCCTGCTCCACGCGAAGAAATTTATCTGCATCCATGACCCCAAATGATATATCGTTCATTCCAGAAGGAAATGAATCCTCTTCTAAGATTATATATCTGAATCAGCTATCCTGAATCGGAATCATGATGCGGAGGAATCAGCAAATCCGATTCCGCCGATTCATAAATCCGAATCCACGGATTCACAGATCCGATTCCGCGGATTCATTCCTTTTGGTCGGAATCGGATCCAGTCGTTCCTTTTGAGGAATCGGATCCGCGGATTCGTTCCGAAGTGAACGACTCATCACTAGGAAACAGTGGTTCCTAATTAGTTGTGGAGAATCATGGAACGCGCAGTCGCTATCATATTTTACAGTGAAGATTCGGTCACGAGAGCATTTAGGGGGCATCTATTATCCACACTATTGGGATTTTATTTCATTTCAAATATTCAAACAAAATTTCTAATCATGTATCATTAACTAGATCTTTATTGTTGTCTTATAATTTTCTCATGGGATAATAATAATCACGAGAAAAATCTTTTTTCAATTAGTTATTCCAGTAAAAAGTAATCTATGCATGCAAGCTAGGGGAAAGGGGGCATCTTTCAACAGTTAGAATTTCCCTCCAATGGAAATGCTATTTGATCGGCTGGTAGGTGGTTAATCAAGTTTGATAAGAGAACATATTATGGCAATAGGATTCATTCCATTTCTCAAACCACATGACTTGCTATGGAATGAGGGCTGTTTAGTGACCTGTTAAGTAAAAACTGAAATTTCTGTTCATCACTGAATTTTTCTTACTCTATATTCATTAAGATAAGTTGGATTTCTTCACCAAGTTAATTAAGATTTTCTGCATCTAAGAATACTATTTTCATCTATAGATTATCTATCTATCTAGAAATTCCTTTTCTATAGAGAGTTATAACACTTTAAACTTAATGGCAGCACGTGGGGCACCATTCCACAAACATCAGGGGGCACATTTCAACACTGGTAAAATGTATCCCTCATATCAAGGAAAAATTAATTTAGATAAATAACTTTGAGACTTGGGCAAGATGGTTTGAACCTGCATAAAGAAGCACTATAAGCCAGAAGAAAAAGAGATTTCAAAGGCTATGCAAGCAGTTCAAGATGGCATGTCTCTTAGAACAGCTGCAGACTTATATGGAATCCTTATTGTAAATTTATTTATAGATTTAAAATAAAGTAAAACAGTTGGTCTTGAAGATACCATAATATTGAATACTTCATCCAAATGCTTTAACTCCAAGCATACATGCCGACAGGTTTTTACCACAGATCAAGAAAGCATGTTTTGTGATTTTATTATTAAAAGTTCAAATATGAACAATGGTCTGACTTACAAGCAAGTACGACAGCTTGCGTACGATTATTCAAAATGCCTGGGTTCAAACACTCCAAGTATTTGGAATGAAAATAATATAGCTAGAATTCGCTGAGTTAAGGATTTTATGAACTGTTGGAAAAATTGGGTTATTTTAGTCAAAACTGAAAGTAACACAAAATGACTGGAACAAACAATGAAAACAAGAAAAATTAAGTTAAACTAAAACCAGATAAATTTTGTTAGATTGCTGAATTTTTCTGTACATTTGTTATATTTCAATAAAATTTATGTTTATTTGAGTGAAATTAGTCATTATGAGTGAAATGAGCCATTTGTTGAAAGGTGCCCCATGTCATGTTGAAAAGTGCCCCATGGGTGGGGAACATTTCAACAGATTTAGGCTTCAGTTGAAATGCATAATTTCACCTTTTAGTTATGCCTAAAAACTCTTGATACAAAGCTGAGTAGAAGCCTAAGATTCTGTTGTACCTAATGATGCAAAAAACTGAAATAAAAAACATAAGCTTTCTGCAAAAATGAGGTTATAGTAAAAATTGTTGAAAAGTGCCTCCTTCTCCCCTATTTTCAAGTAAAATAGTATCATAAATAAAAAATGAAAAAAAAAAACTTGTTTCAAGAGAAAAATGTTTAATGCTTTCAAATGAGTCTGTATCACATAAATAGAGAATGGATGCAAAGGATGATTGTTCGAGATGTACTTTAGTTTAGTTTATAATGTGAATGTATATAAATATTGCAGCCAAAGCATTCTAAAAAAATTATTTACAATGTTTACGTTTATAAGCAGGTAGTTAAAATTATGAATAACGAAAAGCTGAAAAATACGTACCGAGATAATTGCTGCTTGTAAAAATCATAGGACTTTTTAGTGTAGTAAGCTCTGTCTTCATACTTCAGAATAGATTGAACACTAAAAAAATTTAGGTTTTCAAGGCAATAATCTGTCAAACTCGTTCCGCGAGACTTTTTACGTCTTACATCAAAGTCACAAACGCGTGCTTGATATAATAAATGCTCTAAGACTTTTAAATGTTCTGTGGTTGAGAAGTGATCGATTTGAATGAGCTTTTCAAAACATTTCATCGCGAATTCAGAATCCACACAGTCGCGATATAAAAACGTCGCGTAGAAGATCTGGATGTTTTTGGGAAGGGAAATTGATTTTATCGCTCGAAAGTCAATAATCCACTTTAATAGCTTCAATTTGCAATCTGTTCGGTCAAAAGCTGTTTCTACTAGCCTGGACAAGTCATAGGAGTAAAATCTATATTTAAAGGCTACAAAAAGGCTTGCGGGATTGTAAGATAAACTGTTTGGTGCCGGTCCATATCTTAAACTGCTGTATTCCCTCCCGTCGGGCAAATCAAGATGCAAGGTATACAGCAGTCTTCTCTTCGGCACCAAATAATTTCGTAAGCTTTCTTCTGAGCAGAAAAAACTTTTCTTAACAGATGAAGAGGGAGAAATCGCGGAATTAAGCCATTCCTTCTGGAGATTACATTCACTGAGCTGTAAATCCAAATGCGAAATAGACTTCCGTGAAATAAAGCTAGTTATCACTAAATCTGACATATAAAGTAAAGGAATATGGTTGTACTGTAATTCAGTAGAAAACCTATCCATTCTCATACGACAATAAGATACTGTATTTCTAATAAACTAATTGTTCCTTTATAGTGAAGACATATTATATACTTTCAGGTGTCAGAAATCAAAATTTCTGTTAAGAACACGCATCAACTTTTTAAAGTGTTGCTTTAATATCAATTCTAAGATATGAGAATTCTGGCAAAATAATAAATTGATATAACTTTTCGATCAAAATTGTTTGTTGATAAAATAATGTGCGAACGCCTCCTTCAAATGCTATTTAAATCCAAATGTTGTGTGTAAAAGACGCGGTCAGAGGTCAGTTCAAAATTAACAATGCCTGATAATAAACACGCGCACACACTACTTCAAAGAAAAAGAAAGTACTCCACTTAACTGCCAAATAATTCAGAAATTTTCGCAGAAAAGGGGGGGGTGATGGCCGTTCAAGGTCAGTGGCGAAACTATTCTTAGGGAGATTTGACAAGCGTCTAGCCTCTTCCCTCTAACAACCAACATTCCGGAAGTTTCCTCTCTCGCGCCATCTCGTAGAGAAAATAGAAAGCTTATCCGGGTGTACGCATGCAAAGCGGCTCAATCTCATGATGCCACTTTTACGCAAGTCGAATCTGATTGGCTAATCGGATCATGTCATCGGTCACATGGATTTCTCCCCAATATTCCAGTAACTTTTTTGATTTTGAATGTGTGTTGTTTTTTCAATTACAGTGAAACCTCTCTGAGCGGCCACCCCACCGTTCCGAGAAAAATTGGCCGCTCTGAAGGGTTTTCGTTACAATTACAAGGTAATTGCTATAATACATAATATAAACAAGTCTGACACATATTTCTTATTTAAAATCAAGTTTGAGACTTATCTAAAGAGAAAATAGTACTTTATTTAATAATTTTTTACATTTTTTGAAAAAAGGATACAATTCGTGACTGCTTTAAGTTTTTACCCTTCTCGGAAAAAACCATTTTTCAAGTTCGTTTTTCAGTTTAAAAAGTAAATCTCTAACCGATGCGTTTGTCAAATGGGATGGGCGAACCCACCCGGCGGCCGTTAAGAGGGGTTGTGTGGCCGTTGCTAGGGGTTATTTTAACATTAGGTCTATGGGCCGAAAAATCCGTGCCACGAAAAATTGGCCGTTAAGAGGGGTGGCCGCTATGCAGGGGTGGCCGTTCGAAGAGGTTTCACTGTACAAGCTTATGACGCTTTACGTTTTCAATGAAATAGCGAAGCTACGAGGTTCCCACTTTGCTGAAAGCGAAGCCGCTGATGTTTTTTAAAGTTAAACAATTTGCCCGGTACCCACTTCTTGCGTAAGGTGGTATCATGGGATTAAGGCGCCTGTGTACGCATGCTACGGTGAGTAACATGAACCACATTTCTCTGTCTGTTATGTAATAGAAGTATAGCGTCCTTAGAGTGCAATCTTATACTTTATATAGTAGAAATTTCTCTGAAATTATTTTCCAAGAAAGCTGATAATCTGTCTATTCACTTTTAAGTTCTTTGGATGTTACGAAAGCATGGCATCTCTGCCGCTAAATCGCCTAAGTTTTTTTATTGCAATGCATGCAATAAAATTTATAATTCCTATCAGTCATTGAAGCGGCATGCGAGGGAAAAATACCCTGAACAAATAGATGACTTGGCACCTTCTCTAAAGAACAGATTGTGTGAATTCAAATGTGAGTATTGCACTAATCAATTTAGTGATGTAAATAATTCACGCTCTCCTATGAGGAAAATGCACAATAATGAGGCAAGTGCATCAAATAGTGATTTCATGAAAAAGTGCGCATTATGCAACTACGAATGTCCCCAAAAGGAAATATTTATCCACTTGGAGCAACACCATAATTTAACCCTTGAACTGGTGGAGTTAAATAATCCTTATCCGTTTAAAAAGCTTAAAATTGTAGAAAATATTCTGAAAAATAATAGTGAATTATGTCTTAAATTTGTTAGATCTAAAGATGAAGCCTGAAGAACTCATTATTTGGGTTTCTAAGAAAGTTTCCTGTGTTTCTAAGAAAATGAGAAGCAGTATTTTGCTATCCACATTTGTATAATGATGATTACGTTAATGATATAATATGTGTTTATTTATATAAAATATGTTTAAAACATGCTTCAAATATGTTCAAAACATGAATGTAAGAAATATACTTTTGCTATGTGTTCGAGATCCCCTGACTAATACAATGTATTATTTACTAAATTTCACGTTTAAAAAGTAGTTTTTAAATATCTAGACGGCGTTTGCATTTATCATTTGGAACAGATATAGCAAAAAAATGCTACTAGTTTTGCTTAAATAGCGAAATAATGACATAAATTGGAGTTCTTCCCTTGCGCGTTTTCAAATTACTCATCGTAGCTAGCGTACACCCGAATAAGCTTTCTATTTTCTCTACGAGATGGCGCGAGAGAGGTAACTTCCGGAATAGCCTGATGATGGATGGAGCCCTAGGGTGGAAAAAGTTGAATCGATTTCTTTGTCGACCTGGCAGGGCTACCATATTGGCGCATTTAAAATGAATTGCTTGGAATTTCAGATTCGGTTTGTGTTGTTAAAAGTTGCTGTCTCACTTCTTTTTAGTAAAGTTCATAACTTTTTTAAAAAATTTTTTTTCGAAACATGAATTTAACATATTTGGACTTTATTTCTTTCTTTTATGAGATTTCCAGAACCAAATAAACATCATTTTAGAGTCTCCTGTTGCTTTTAATTTGCAAAAAATTGCAGCAAATATTTAGCTGTTGCTATAGCAATGTGTATTTGAATAACAGCATAAAAATCTAACGCTTCTGCAGCTAAAAATGTAGGGGGTCTTATCCATTTTTAATGGACCTCTAACATTAAAAGTTTGACAAAAATAAAACAATAAAAATAAAACTGTGAGCAAAGTTCTATAGTTTTTGTAACACTCTCGTAAGTACTTATGAATTAGCGTTTAATATTTCGTGTCCATATTATTTATTAGTTTATATTCATCAGTAGCCTTTTTCGTTTCTTAAAATTAGATTTTCATTTATTTTCCACCTCGTAATCTACTTACATTTCTCAATCTAGAGACAATAAAAACATTGCAAGTCATATGCGGCATGGAAGATACTGATATTGGAAAAAAAAATTACAGATAATCATATACATTTCAAAGAAAAATTATGTAATGGACAAAACAAATGAAAATAATTATTAACTTATTTTTAAACCCATAAATGCATATCTACATATTTAAAATAATTGCCCAAATCAAAGTGCTAGTCGTTCAGTTCCAAGCACTGGACCTATGCCTATCATTTTTATTTCATATGGAATTTCATATTTTATGTCATCGATGGTCGCCTGCCCCTTACCATCCTCCATTTTCGAGAGAAAACAAAAAAATACTTCTCCACCGCACATTCTATTTGGGGAAAAACCATGAGACAGTCCTCCAGTCTCAACCACTGGACCGATTTCGACAATTTTTATTTCATATGAAATCTTATGACGCTTAGATATGTCATCAAAGATCGTCTATCTCTTATCACCCTCCATTTTTTGGAGAGAAATCGCAAAAACACTACTTCACTGTTCATTCTCTATGAGGAAAACCTTGACTGAGTCTCCAGTCTCAACAGTTATAAAAATATATATATAGACCAATTTCTCCAATTCATCTTGCCACTTTGCAAGCATAGCTAACCAATCAGAATCTCCATGTTTATTGCGGAAGTTTAAGATAGTATTTTTGATCAGTACGAGCTTCAATCTATACGGCGCTTTAAGAAGGAGCAAAATACCTATTGTAGGAGATAGTAACTTTATTTAGAGCGATATCATATTACAATTATGGTTCTAAAAACTTTTAGGTAAAGTTTTTAACTTTAATTAATTAAAAATTAATCGAAATTTTGTCGTTTTTCCTTGATAACTCCCGAAAATATTATAGCACAAAAATGATTTTTACACTAACTAAAAATTCACTCACTTATATTTTAATGATATCAATTAAATTGAAGTACAATTTTTTCTCTAATTTTCCTGAATTTGTAAAAATAAATTTAGGTATAATTTAAATCAATACTTTTAATTATCACAATCTGATTCAAACTGTTGTAAGTGTTTATTCCAATAATACTTAATTGCGTGTTTCACTTCAATTTTGTTTCACATTGTTTTTTTATTTTTATTTTTTTATTTTTATTTATTTATTTATTTATTTCTTTTTTTTGTTTCTGTGACGAAGTAACGAAGTCCTCTAAGTTAATAATTATATTTGGAAATATATCCAGTAACCTGAATGATTATAGTTGCTTTGTTTTAATTCATTTTCTTAACAAGTATTAATTCAGCTATAAATAATACAACTTTAATCCAGTTTTAATACATCTGCAAGACGTAAATTGTGCCACACCATTTTCATTTTCAAATCAAATGCGTATTTGCATAAGGAATAAGAAAGTGAAGTTGGTTCCAACGACGTGCAATTCTAATGTTTGATGACAAGTACAGTTACTTGACTCCATTAGGGGCGTTCACGTAGACAACGAACAGAACAGATGCAAAGCTACTGAAAAAACACGGGTTGAATGTCTATCACAATTTGAAATTTAAAATTACTTTATACAAGAGATCTATAAACATCAAATTGTGCATAACAGATTGAATGGAATTTTTATTCCCGGCAAACAAACTAGTCGCCGAAGGCGGCTAGTATATAACACACAGAAATCTTTTTACAGCGGTCATCTACCGTTCCAAGGAAAATTGACCGCTTTAAAGAGGTATTATGTTTGGGAATAGGAGTACAAAATACATATTTAAACAAGACCTAATTCGGCATTTCTGATAAAGCGAATTTTCAAAGTCATTCAAAGAAAAATGCATTTTATCCGAAAATTAATCTCTATATACACTTCTTTTTTATATGTTCTTCCTTCTTTTGAAAAAAAGATAAAATTTGTGTCTGCTTGGATTTTAAAGCTCTTTCGGAGGTCATTTTTTCATTTTTTTTAAAATTGGAAAATATATTCATACTTGTTTTGTCTGTAATTGTTGACGACAGGCAATAATATAATCTATTTTTTTCTAAACCCGTTGATCTGAAAGTTTCATTCGCTGGTGGTCGCAACCAATAGCGGTAGATTTTTTGTCAAGTTCGAATCAAGACACAAATGAACTCTATACTGCCCAACCCCAGTAGAGGCCTAAATTCACTTTTCTCCTCACACTGGGAAAGGAATGATTGATTTCGATCTGATTTCCGTTGTTATTTTTGAGTTGTATGATTTTTTTTGTTCTTTCTATCCTCCATTTTCTCTTAATGAAAAATCCGGGGTCAGAGAAACAACAGGAATGGGTTTCATTGAAGTTGAACTTGCGACCAACCCGACCGCTCAGAGGGGTTTCAGTGGCTGTTAATAGAGGTTATTTTAATTATGTCTATAGGCAGAAAAATTCTAATCGGAAAAAAATGGCCGTTGAGAGAAGTGACCGCTATGTATCGCCAAACTCTTTTATAATAAAGATACTTTAGAATTCGCTAATAATTTCACCTGCAAGAAATCGAAACAGTCGATGGAAGTAACAAACAACATACAAATTTTCATCCGCCTTGTCGTAGCTGTCTTTGATTTTTTTTTTATATTGTTGAACTAAAAATACATGTTCTAAAATATTTTCATGTTTTAAGTACCATAAAACGGGCTTACTTTGCACTCGCGAAGGTAGCTTCGCGCCAGAATAAAATGTTTGTTGAAAGTGAAATAGATCAACTGATTAGGGGTACGGTATAGAGATTTTCTTCTCAATTCTTGACAACTCTGGTTAATGTATTTCATTCCTTAAATGTATACAATATTCATTCAGGATGTTACAGAAAGATGAAACTGTGGAGCCAATTTTTCATCGAAAATTCTAATGCTGAAAAATCTGGCTCTCATGAAGAAAGTACAACATTTCTAAATGCAAGTGCATTTGAATGTGAAAGATGATTAGAACCATTGGGTTGAGTCGACCCTCCTGGGTTATGGAATGAAATGGAACCCTAGCTTTAATTTTGTTGCTTTGAATGCGAATTATAGTTGTTAGTTAAATTGTAAATAATAATTTTCTGACCTGGGGTAACATCGCAGCGAAAAATGGGGTTTGTTTGCTTCTCTCCGTTCTTTAAATAATTTTTGTTTTAAATAATAATAAGAAAAATATTATGCCTTTGTTCAGATATAAAAGGATGTTAGGGACTTCTAAGTATATGGATTTTTCTCCAAAAACAATAGAAGCTTGATTTAATGTCATTTCACTAGGTTAGTGTATTCTTAGAGTGGCAGAAGCCTTTTTGCCCACCAAAGTTAGATGTTTGTTACAAAATAAAGATACTTCACCTGGCTGGATACTTCGCCCAGCTCAGTTTTCTTTTGAATAGTGTAGATTTTAAAAAGATAATAAACACTCATCTGTCTAAGAAAATGTGACAATTGAGATATATAATAATAGCACACACGGATATAGTTGGATGAAAGGGTTTCTTCAATCCTATCTTGATCTGACCGGATACAATGATGTAAAATTGTTAATTATAATTAGATATTTATAATTTTTTTTATATTACCATCCTGGTTTATAATAAATATATCTAACATTGTGCATAATGAATTTGTTATTCAAATACACTTTATGCTGGACTTAGCTAGTTCATCTCAGTTAGTACTCATTTAGCTCTGATGAGGAATATGAGTGTTCAGTGAAAAAGAGATTATAAACTGATTCAAATTTAATTTTTTGATGCATTTAAAAGCAGCTATTTTTAAATGGCATACTATCAAAACTGAAGTGCTTTATTTTGTAGTTTCATATGCTCAGTCTATAAGATAGATACTCTGATAATCATTATAATTGCTGTAAGCGAATAACATTTTTACTTTAATATGACACAACTTATCTAATTTGTAATGTAATAGAAATTCTTAGAAAAATTTTGAAATAATAATTGACCAAAGACAGATGCAGAAATCAGACAATTTATTGTGAAACTATTGCAGAAATAAACATTGTAAAATTTTATAAATCACAAAAATTAATATCGAAAATCACAACTGTATGATTGCTGAAGGAAAAAATTAGCAGATTCTCCGAAAATTCAAATTTAAAAATTTTAAATGACAAGAGTTTTCATAGTACTTCCTAGACTGGAAAGTAACGACCACTAGTTGAAAGTAAAAATTTCTTGTAAAGATGAAGCACCATTTTTAGTATTTTTGACATGTAAATTTATAATTTATTAATAATCGTCAGTTTGCTAGGGAGATTCAAAATTTTCTGGATGAAGATTGTCTCTTTGAAGATTTAAAAAGGACTCCAGTCGTGGCGGCAGTTTCAACTGTTTTATTCCATCCGGCAACCAGCATTTGTTATCAGCCAGACTCTTCCGTATGATTGACCTACAGTACTGAGACAATGACCGAGGCTCTGGACGTAAATCGGTTTGGCGAATCTCCTCCTTGTAAAAGTTGTAGATCTCACTTATAACATTGGCGGGGAAAACATTTCCGCAGGCAGCCGTCATTTCCTCAAAGCAAACGAAAGAATCTGGAATCGAGCTCCATACTAAACGTAGGGCTTCCGAAGCATGTACTAGATAATGAGGTTCCGTTAAACAAACGAGCGATTTTCGATCAATCAGTGGCGGATTTTCACAATATGATGCCATAGACGTAATATTGTTTTGAGCCCCCCCCCCTCCTATTGTCGTAATTTCGCTGTCACATTAGTATTGCAACGTATACTAAATAGGTTTTGACCTCGAGAAGTGATCTCGAGTTTTTAGCCTTGAGTTGAAAAGCGCTCGAAATTACTTTTCAGAAAGCACCCCCGAAAGTTTTTCAACAAAAGATTTCGTTGACCAGAAGACGAAATCATTCTAGATTAATATATATATATATATATATATATATATATATATATATATATAATAGTCTGCTAGGTCCTTAAACCCTTAAAAGTTCGATTTTTCAAAAATTGATTTAAAAAAGTTTTTATACTTTCATTTCTTGTATAAGAAACGAGAAAAATACTTTAAAAATTCTTATTTTGTATTAAGGATGGTTTATGGCTAAAAAACAGTATCTTACCAACTGACAGCACTGGGCTTTATTTTAGAAAAATATTTCCTTGATAAATTTCTATAATATCAAACACAGATGAATTGTAATGAATAATAATACGAATAAGGTATTTCCTTCAAAATTATAGAATAAAATATGTTATTCTCAAGCATAAGATGAAACCGCTAGTGAAAAGTATAATTTTTTTTCTTTATCAGCTCTAAGGCTGTAGATTGATTTAATAAAAATTTCAATATGTATGCTACTGGCAATAATAAACATTAGAACTTCAGTCTTATTCTCAAGATTTAAGGAGAAAAAATTGGGTATGTTGCTTAAAAGCAACACTGGATATTTAGGGGTTAAGCCGTGTTTACACTTGCAAGCTGAACGGTCAGCGAACAGTCATTGGCTGATTTGTACAATCGGGAACTTCACCATTTTTTAAAAACACGTGAAAGCCATCCGTATTTGTAGAAAAAATCATTCCAATTTCAAATATGCAAGTGAAATTTTACAGAAAAATTTATTTATTTAAATATTGAGAGCGAAAGATGCACTGAAATAGCAGGAATCATGATGCAATCTGAACCGCACTATCATTGGCCGAGTAGATTCTGACGTCAAGGGTGCCTTCATATACTTCTCTTTCGCTATAGTTATTATAGTTCTGTACCCTGCTTTGAATCAAGGCGTTTGTACCAGCTAACATTTTAAAAGTGAAGTTTTTGACTTTTCTACTGTTCAACGTTCAATTTCACAATGGATATTGGTTTTGTACAAGGTAAATCGGATAATTTGCCAAGGATTGATCCTACAATGATGGCGATGTATTTCAAGAAAAATTCCCATTTTATGATGGCTGAGATACGAGGAATAAAAGCAAAACGGTAAAATTTCTCCTTTTTTTGTCTTATAATCCTCCTCAATGAAACAACATAAAACAAAAAATAAAATAAAATGCTGAACTCAGCTAAAAAAAACCCTGTCATAACTCAGAATCCAAACAGTATCCCATGGTGTGTATACTAATTTGTAGACAGACAAAGTGCTTAAAAAAAAGCATGAAAAACCGAACCGATGAAACAAAATTAATTCTAGCTTAACTTCTTTTTAATGTTAACCGAATTAGGCACAGAAAAGAAAGGAAATCTTTAAAGTCCCATAAAAAAAATCAACTGAAAATGAAAAAATAAATTAATTCTGATAATGCTATTAAATCATCACTATCCCCGTGTGGATGAATCAGCATAAATAAAAAAAAGCAGGAAACCGCTAAAGGTCAACTACGTTTCCATGTATGTGTCCGAGCTTAATTTTTCATGTGAAAAAATAAAAATAAACTTTTAAAAAATTAAACAAAACCGTGGTTTGAAAAGTATAAAATAATTTTCATTTTAAAATCGGTACCAAAATAGACACAATATTAAATCTATTTATAAACTTTAATCAACAATAGAACCTGAAAACTACACGTGGCTATCACGTAATCTTTCAATACGAGCTCATACAGGTACTTATGCTTTTAACCTCATCTTATACTTATATCTAGGCTTGCCAGATTTCTGAAATGTTCAACCGGGACACCGGAATGCCCCCCAGCGTCCCGGGTATTCAAGGGTACACACCCTTGGCGGGATTTTAGAGTGTTTTAGAGGGTAGTTTATTCTCAGTGCTATGAATAAATGGTTACTGATTAGGAACCTAAACCAGGAACTAAAATGACACAAACAAATAAATTTAAACATTTTATTTCTTACATGTTAATATTTATAACTTACTTAAGTAAGAAGAAACACTTTGAATGAGGAATAAAAATTTGAACAATATTTACATGTACTTTTCATTGGCTAGGACTTTTTTTTAGGAAGTCTTTTTTGTTTTTAATCTTGTTGTAAAAATCTTCACAAGCTAATCCGATATTAATTTTATATGTCATCAAGCCTTTAACCGTAGATTCCCGCCCGTTGAATCAGTAAACAAGTTTTTTATTGTTGAAGGGCACATTTTTGGTCTAAATAAAACGCTCTCAGACCTTCAAAAATCTGTAAAATTCTTTCCACGGTTTCTATCTACCCGGTTTCAAGACGATACGATGACAATATTATTTATTAGCAGACCATCACTCTTCTATAGTTTTCACTTTTCATACAGTACAGTGAAATAAATGATAAAGTAATTATCCTAAATAATCCTTCACAGTTAATTATTTTGAGACTTTTTTGGTCATCTATAATCAAATTTAATTTTTACCGGGACGTGAAGTAAACCGGCCGGGACACCGGGATTTTGTCTGAAAACCGGGACTATCCCGGTCAAACCGGGACGTCTGGCAAGCCTACTTATATAAAAAACAGAACAAATATGAAATTCAAGGCTCTTCTTTAGAGTACTTCCTGATATTGTTATGGGGTATCAATGTAAATTCCATGTAATCAAAAAAAGGGGGTTAATAGAGGGGAAAAAATTAAATTTAACTATTTGCTTTAAAATATCTATTTCTTTTTTCCTGCTAACCTCACCTTATACTTCTTTAACTAACTTTTTGAAGACAAATTTTGATTTTAATACATTCATTGAATATAAAGGATTTATTCAGCATCAAAAATTAATTCTGCGAATTATTTTGTTGAACTACGAATGAAAACGAATTTCATTATCAAAAAAGTAGTGAATTTAAACTAATTTTTAAGATATTCTTATTAATTTTCAATAGTACTGTAATTT